>JAUCNQ010135450.1:0-17365 GCA_032352715.1 Bougainvillia muscus | reverse complement strand
GTAAGAAATTTATTTAACGTTGGTAAAGAAAGAATAGTTTACATTTCGTAACTAATTAAAACCAACAAAAAAAAAAAAATACATCATAAAATAATCCAAACAAAAACTATTTGCAGAGCCTGCATGAACAGTGCAGTTCACTTTGTTTCAAAAGTAAAGAGCGTGAAATGTGTACAACACAAAGTCAAAGTTACAAAAAGAGAATGCTATATATGCCAGCAGCTAGCTTAGACACAATCAATTTTTAAAACCAAAATTCTTACCATCCCTGTTGCTGAATAAGTTTTCTAGTGATGGGGATGGGCGCTTGCTGTGTTCGAATCTTGCAATGCCCATATCTTCTTGTTGGTGTTGCCTATTTTGACCAAAGTTGAAGGAATTATTCACATCTACAAACAAATCGTCAAATTCGCCATGATGCAGACCATGAGACTGTTGTTCCATATCATATCATAAGCTAACTATAGTACAACTCACTTGTTCATTGTTAATTATCAACTTATCTAATACTCAAGATTACTCATAAACACAACTTAAATTCTTGTTTTTGTTGCAGCTTTTTTCGCTACCTATGAACGCCTCCGTATTCCCAGTCCCACACTACACAACAGACACAATAATCGCACAGCTATGTAAACTTTTAGATATCGAATGCAGAAGCAAGGTTGGCAACAACGATGCGAAAAAGCGGATGCCAAAATGTCCGAAACTTTAGGTTATGTTACGAATTTAAGATTTAATAGTAGGATTTGCCAGCCAACCACGGACTGCCGCTAAAAACAAAACCTAAAATTCCGCGAAATCTTTGAAGGAGCATCTTCATCTTCGGCAAAGAAAGCGTACAATGTTTGAAAATAGATGGTAGATTAATGGGGAGCAAAGTATGTCAATAAGTAAAACCTTAGTATTCAGAGTGAAAAACAATTAATTCATTCCTCACCAACTTTCTTTAATCTTTCATAAAAGCATGACCCCGACCCACAGCACCAGCTTGTCTTGCTCTACACTGGGCAGGGCAGGCGAGGCACGAAAGAGAAAGTGAAAGTCGGAAAGAAAGAAAAGTATATTATGGTGTTGTGTAAAGTATGGTGTAGCAGCGCTACGTACACCGTACCAGCTACATCTTTGCTTTGGTTTGACGAAAGACGAAATTTAAACAAGAAGACTGGCGTCTTCAGCTTTATGCATCCTCCAGACACCTGGGTGAGCATTGGTATCTGCCTTTTTATAAATTTTATGGACATGGTCATTAAAATGAGGTTGATTTTTTAGAAAATGTTGCAAATTAATTGCACCCTGCCCTCTATCTACCCCTCCATCAGAAGATGGCCTGACCATTCGTTACTTATTCATCATTTCTGACTAGCTACATATTAGACTGTTACTTGCTCCCAGCCTTTGCAAACCAAAAACATAAAAGGATAGCTAGATATAAATAAATGTACCACATTCGCTCTGAAGGTTCCGTTTTTAAAGAGATTTTTAGGGCTCGAATAAAGGCTTGGGATGGCAGAAACAACACAAAACCTCAGGAAAATCTAGAGATTAGAGTAACTTTAGAGTTGTAAGTGTTGGTGGGCATTGCTGCCATTGGTGAGTTGCTTCCTAATGAGTTTGTGAGTTTGTTGTTAGTTGAAAACATTTGCGGCACTGATTAATTTTTCTGTGACCACATAGCTAGCTACCAGTAGCAAGCTAAATAATTAATTTATAAACGTCTTATCGGAAAGTCACGTGACCGTTACGCAATGTTTACGAAAATCGGGTCAGCCATCTTGATCTGGGGGAACCATTTCGGATATCTTGCAGGAGGAGCTCAAGGGTGCTCAAGGAGAGATACACAGGCCATTCAAACATTTTGCGTCATTCTGCTCGTGTTCCTGCTTTATAGCTTTATTTGACTAAATGTTGTATGATTACTTGAAATTTGTAGCTTTAAATACCCAACAACTCTTTGGAATGGTTATGAAAGCTTGTGACTGTTTGTCATACGTGCGTCCCCCTTACTTCACGGGCATGCACCCTTTGCCGCCTTCCCCCACACCAAAATGATAGACTTGGCGGGCGGGCGAGCGCGGACGGACGGACGGATGGACGGACGGACAGACGCACGGCTTGGAAAAAACAGTTAATTTCCAAAACATTTACTTTTCTACAGCACGATAACAGATCGCACGGCCACTGCCTCGCATCGCAACCAAAACGAAGTTTGAAAATGCGCGGAGCAAAACTCAATAATGGTACACGAAAACTGTTTCGAAACAGATAGCTTCGCCTTTTTTGTTGAGAAGTCGTGGTGGGATGAATCCGATAAATGAATGCCGTCCCTCAGCCTAAAAAAAATCGGGTATTTTTCTTTTCAGTATGAGGCGGGCTAGTGACGCAAACCAAGGATATTTGTGATCGCCGCCCTATAGCATTTTTCATATTGTCAACAAGACAGCACTGCAAAATTTGATTGTTTAATAAAGTCGTCTGGGTATCCAAAAGTGAGTCAGTCGGTCGAGAAAAACTCCTAATTATGGCAAAATTATTAATAAAAAGTCATTGAATGTTTAACATCTTCTTACATTTCCTTCCGCGGCCTTTTCCGCCTCCGCCAAAGAAAATATAAATATATGTGTTTTTCAAAGGTGACTTACAGTTTACAGACCGAAAAACTTTAAATTCCGAAAAGCTGTCAAGTAAGCCATAGGATTCCGAAACTGAGAAATCCATACATATCGGAAATATTTGTGATTCGTCACAAGATTCCGTTACCGAAGAAGGCAATGGAACATTTTGAAGACATTTCGCGGTGGGATTGAAGAAAAACGTGTATTTTTTTATTTGCCAACTCTGGCGCGAATCAAAATCAAATTTTCCCATCTGCAGACAAAGTCGGTCGGACGACGCTAATGGATCATATTTCACAGTGCTGTCCAACATGGAAAATGAACGTACTGAGACCATTGGCTAAGGGTAGGTTGCCTGGTCGTTGTGACTAAGCCAAAAAAGAGATTGAAGATGCTTTCTCAAGGAATTTATCAATGTTGTCCCAGGCCAACTGAGGGTCCAAGCACATGCCAAATGGCGTGGTAAATCCCTCTCGCGTGGCCTCAAAAGTTAATTATGTTTCTATCTCCTCTTTCGTATGATAGCTCACACAATGACCAAGCCTATTCAAAACTTTTCTACCCCCTGTTAGACTCTTAATAGGCATCCCGAGCATCAGATGTTTTTGTGGCTTTTTGAGACAGAGGAAAGAGTAAACAAGACAACAAGACAACAAGCATTCAATCTATCTGTGAGGATGTTGTTCGATCGTTTCCACCAAGGCTCAAACAATGATTCCTGTCCCTAAACTTTTGAAATGTCAAGGCCTGCTCAATACTGCATTCGTTAAAGTTTTTAAAGAAATTGGTTTAAATAAATTAAGTTAGTATTATGTCATTATTACCCGCGTGGAAGGGCTGATAACAATAATAAAGTAATCGCGTGATATTGGCGTAGGTTGAAGTTTTATGACTCAACCCGGCTATTATTTTACGGTATTGACCGCTGAAATGTCATAGCACCGGATTATTCTAAAAATGGTTGGAATGAAAAGGTAAAAAAAATGTAAACAAAGCGAAAATCCGTATAAATTTTAGCACGGTTAAGCAAAATTTGTCTCTGAAAATGAGATAAACTCTTACATTCTATGGACAAACCATGGTGCCAGAAAAACTTGACCCACTTCTAACAATATTCATAACAAATTGATAGCATTCTTAAACAAGTGACAGGGTATATCCCTCGAGCTTAGTGGGGCTAGCCACGATAAATATGAACCTCATCATCATCATCATGCATCATCATGTAGCTAATCCATTTCAAGGAGCGAGTATAATAATTGTACAATTAATATTTATTTCTGCATGTAATCCTTTTTTTGTTCTAGCGACAACGAAATATTGTCGATGGTGAAATATTCTCTCTCTTGACTTATAATTTGTAAATTGAATGTTAGTATAGGGTTATTTCAAACCTGCGTCATAAATACCCAGACGCAATTCAATTTCGTGAGAGGCAGTTGAAAAGTATTTCTTGCAATGAAAATTTTGACACGCAAATTTCACAAAACTTCAGCAAAAGTGACCTGCAAAATTTAGAAAATGATTGGCGATTAACGGGCTCTTAATTCGTACCCTGTAGTACTTTAAGATCAGAATTTTTTGCGAGCAGAGTTTTTTGTGAGACGGAAATTTGAAATTTGAAATTTTGCTGCATAAATTTTTCGCAAATTATCTGTTCTAACTTTTTTCGTGATATAAATTTTTGCGAATGGAACATATCAGTTCTTTTCGCGGAACAAAAAATTGCGAATTGTTTCAAAGAATCCTGCCAAATGGGAGATTTATCAAGAGCTAGGGAAACTAAGAGAAATTAACTTCATAATAAAATAAATAAAAAAACAGTAGTTTTAAATCAGTTTTCTTTGCTGAATGTGAAGTAAATCAGCAGAATAAATCAAATTCACCGCAACCGTCATCTTCACCAAATCAGGGATTTTTCCAAGCACTTTGACCTACCACTGTTTTTTGCTGGAGCAGATATGAGGTTTCACACGAAATGCAAAACCCGAATCCTTTAGTAATTTGTCCTGGACAGCTATGGGTTTTGAGGGCTCCCAGAAGCTTTAGTTGTTTTGGCCTTTAAGCACTCTGAAAACACTTCAAATACCATCGGCTTTTGATGGTGTGATAGAGAAATGTTGATTTTTCCTTGATGAGCTTACTGATTCAGGAGGTATAATCGATCTGTAGGGATTCCTTGTACACACAAGACATCTCTTTCTGCTTAGGATCGCATAAGAAGAGCCTTGCTTTAGTTGAATAGCAGAAAACCATGCATTATTTGTTGTGTATGTAACCTGTGATGAAAAAATCTCTGACTCAAGTCTAAACGAATTCTTCTAGTGAAGACAGAATAGTATGTTTACAAATATTATGCATTTTAAAGTAGTTCTGTCTCTTAATATATCTTTGAAACATAAGTTGAATGTTGCCTACAAAGAACCTTGTTGTTGTTGTTCGAAATAATTATTGAAGAGAGAATTGCTACCTCTTTTGCCTAGTCAGAACAACAGAAACGATAAACCTTAGTGAAAGTATATAAAAAGATATCAAATGTTAAAGATATGAATAGTAAAAAGACTATAATAAATGCTTATTATAAGAGATAATTCTGCAAAGAGAAATATCTTACCGCCGGTGGCAGGGCAAACAAGACAGTTACACCAAAAGAAGAAGAATAAAAAAAAGTCAAGATTGATTTTCTACAGATGTTAAACGGTGGTAGGAAAGTGCTTGAAATAATCCCTGCAAGTAACTCAGAATCTGAATCGCCATCGTCGCAGCAGAATTACTGAGATGCCATTTTACTGGTGATTTCATTGGATGACAGATTCGCTACGTCCTGTAGGAGTTGCTCATCTGAGTTATTGTCATCATTACTTGAGATTAGAGGACTCTCTATTCCATCAAAAGGATCGATCGATGGCAAGTTCTTCAAACTAAAATTACTATAATCAGGACCTTTTTTTAGAACAAAAGTGCGTCCGACTATCAGACGCAGCCCCTCTTGAAAAAAACTAGGAATTTTTTTTTGACTTAAAATGACGCAAAACGCAAAACGTCCAAAAATGCACACTGGATAGGGGTTTCCCACCATCCACGTGCCCATTTTTATCACAATAGTGCCCCTTTCACATTGATTGGTGCCCCCATCTCAACTGGTATACCGTTTGCTGTAACTAAATATTCTCATACCACAATCAGCAGCAGTTGTAGAGCGACGATTCTAAGATGTCACAAATCATGACCAAAAAACAATCAACCTTAGATGATAAAAGCCTAGATACGTTAATGCATTTGTCATTGTGCAAACAGTTATTACGGCACAACGAAATTGCAGAAGTTATGGATATCTGGAAAGAGAAAAAAGACAGATGTATTTTCTCATAAGATATGTAAAATTATAGAACGACGCTGAATTTCCAAAAACAGTCCTATCCTATGAACCGTCTAAAAAATTTGTTTCATAAATCGTACAGAAAGGTTTCACTGAGACACTTCTTGAAAAGCAGTTAGGGAAAAAACACTTTAGGAAACACATTTTTATTTGTTTAGGTCACTCATGTACCTGGCGAATCTATCCCTATTTAGAGCATCACGAAGGGGAACTAGAAGTTTTAATTATTAATAGCTTTATGTATAATGTCCGTAGAGACCCATCTTCATACATAAAGATATTAAAATTTAATGACTTCAAGCCTTTTTTTACAAGGTAAAAGCATGTTCTGAATTCTTCTAATTCTCCATCGTATGCTCCATTGCTTGTTAGCCTTTTAAAGTCCAATGGCATTTGTTTACTATCAAAAATATTTAGTTTTAGTCTCCATCTAGGTGCCCTGGATCTAGTTCTGGATCCGCCACTAACTAATAATTTCTTTCGTTAAAAGATGACTATTTCTGGATCCGCCACTTATTAATTAATTTCTTTCGTTAAAATATGTAATTCAAAGGCGGATCTAAAAATGAGAATTAAAATTACTCATCATTACGTTGTACTTTTTAATAGTTTAACAATTGCTTGTTAGCCTTTTGAAGTTCAACGTCATTTTTCATTTCATAAAAATCGAACGCCTGACTATAAAATAGGCGTGTGGTGAACCAAACGCCTACCGTTTTCTTCCTGACCAAGTCTGGTGGTCTCTTTTTAGACACCTCAACATTCATAAAGATATTAGGAATTAAAATTTTGTTTTAATTCATCATTGTGATGCTCTGACTAAAGCTGGATCCGCCACTGCCATGTTAGTAAACAAAAGCAATTTCAAGGCGGCGAATTCATGAATCATTAAACCAAACATGTCCAGATTTCAAACATTTAACTGACTAGGCATTAATCCTGTCGAATATTCTTAAAGATACTACGAGTGAACATAAAGTTGACCATTACTTCGATCTCTCCCGAATTTGCAAGAGCTGTGATGTTCAAATTAGAAAAGCTATGTTCTGGAAATATTTATTTCCTGAGGGTTTCATTTTTCTCCAAGGCCAAGATTGAAGAGAGCACAATGTTCTCATTCATTTTCAAATCAAGATTTATTCAAAATGGCATCGGTTTTCCTGGGTAATGTGTTGACCTTCTTAAATCGATAAACGTTTTTTGGAAAGGCTATTTTAGGTGATCTGGAAACATGGAATTGTCAAATTTTCCCACTTGGTGCCAACCATGGTGGTACCTCGGGCCAAGTCACTAACTTAAGCACGCTGACCCTCCATTTTAAAAAAGGTCATAGTAATGTCATCTGCAATGCTAGCTGCTCTCCAACCGCTAACTATGATATCCTTCTCTTTGTTGGTGGTCATGTGGTTATAAAAAAATAATGTTTACACTTGCAGGAAGCATTTTGTGGAAGAAATTTTGGCGAATGCTACGTATTTAATTTATTTTGCGACATAAATATTCACTAATCATGGTCTTTGAAACATTTTGCATCCTTTATTTTCACAAAAAATTCTGATCCTAAAGTACTTATAACGCAATATCTATCGTCAATCGAATAAATACATCGGAACCTACTTTAAATGTTTGTTGAGCTCGGGGTCTCTGTGTATTATATGTAAGCTTTCCTTCAATTTGAGTATATACCTGTTTCCAGCAGAGAGGAATTTTAAAGTCTCTGAAGGAAGCATCAAACGGGCAGAATAAAAGATGTATAATGTATAATTAGTATAATATTTAAAAGCATTTATATTATATACATAGCTAAAATAGTATATAAAAATGTGATTCATTTATTTATTTCCTAATGTAAACATTTGTTTAAAAAGAAGTGTGTAAGGGATCGTCTACAAAATTTGTATCAATTTTCATACGGGAGTGTTTTTGTGCATACTAAGTATGCACAAAAACACTTCTTCTGTGATATAAATGATTTGTATTACGATACGAATTTTGTGGACGGTCCCTAACAAATAATGTAATAAGGAGCCGTCTCAAATATTCGCTTTATAAATTCGTTTCATTCCTGTCAATTTTTATCTCCAATAAAGTGTTATTGTGCATACTTTGTAGCACAATAGCACATCATCTGAGGTGAAAATGGAACGATTTGTGAAGCGAATTAAAGCGAATTTTTGAGACAAACCCTAAGAAGGTTTATCATGCATTTATCAACCTGTTCCTCTCTAAAGTGGCGATTTCCATGTTTCAGAGTCATAGGGTTGGCAGAGGGTTGTTAAAGCTCAGAGACGGATTAACAACTTGAGAGGGCTTGATGTAACTTCTCCCCTAGTAGTGGCTAGTGGTGTCGCGGAGGAGAAGTAGTGATAGCCTTGGGAGAGGTGAAGAAGTTAAAAAAGAAACTCAGTCACTTGTAACAAAACCTTGCATGTTCTGTTCAAGAAGAATAGACTTGAAGAAGCAGGAAAGTGTGATAAGTAAGGAGAAGGCACGCTTCTAGAAATAACTTAGGAGCACGTGTCAGTTCGTGGGAGAGATCGCACGCCTTTCCCTGCCTGGTCTGGAATCTGGCAACATGCTGGGGTCTGAGCCCCTCAGTGGGGGGTCTAGGGGGGGGATTTCCTGGAACTTTTTTTTTTTGGGCTTAAAATAGCTCCCAGAAACATTTAAACATTAACACTTGTTGTTATTAATCTATATATAAGTACCACTTTCTTACATTTTTTTCAGGTAGCGAAAGAATTTTTCGAATTAATCTTGATTTTCTTCAGTGAAACAATTTTCTTCAGTGAAACTTTAGCGTAAAATCATGTTATTGCCGCCGTAATGAAGTTGTAATCTCTCAACGATTATGTTGTACATACACAACATATGTGCATATATCAGGCTAGGAATTATATTTATTTATATTTAACATTTATCAAACGACATAATCGTTATAAGTCTTTTATTTAATCAGTCTCTCTTAATTTGGGCGCCCAAATTAGATGTCCCCAAAATCAGTATACGGATACATCTAAATCGACCCAGATCAACCCTTGTCAATAGCTTTTTGTTCTTCCTAATAATTTTCTCTCTTGAAGAAGACTTATGTAAGTTTTTTTCTTTGAATTAGTTTAATTTGCAGTTTTTCCCTCTTTGATTAGATTAGATTAGATTGCAAGTACCTGTGAATTTGTTGAATTCTTTTTATTGTCCTTGTTCATAATGATTCCTCCTATCCCACTTCTTGTAATTCACCTTTAATAATATACCAGTTTCTTTGTTCGTTTTGAAAGCCTACACTACCAATTTTATCAAAAGATTTAGTGATGCATGCAGGTACTAATATGGGCATCTTAAGCGTCCGCCAATTGGAAACTGTCTTTTGAATTATGACGGTGAAAGTGCCCTGTTGCATAAAATACTCCTAAAAATACCTAGTACGTAGTAGTTCTTTGAAAATAGGTTTTTTTAGTGCTATTTTACATAAGTGTCCTTATTACACTGAATGGACGATACCCTAATATTCTAGACTAGACCATAGGGTAGTACAGTTTTCTGAAGACATTGTTTTTAAAGTTTTAGCTTAACACACATTAAAAAATAATACATTATGGATAGTCTAAATATTGGAACAGGAAATCCATATACTGGTCTCATGTCAAAATTCTCATCTTCATTTCAACAATTTGTCAAAGATATTGGTGATGCAAAGTCAAAATCTGTAAGTGAAATGATATATTTATATATTTATATCAATTTTCATCTCAGATGAAGTGTTATTGTGCATACTTTGTATACACAATAAAACTTCATCTGAGGTGAATATGGAGCGATTTGTGAAGCAAATTAAAGCGAATTTTTGAGACGAACCCTTCCGTCCACAACATTGGTATCGTAATACGAACCATTTTCATAACAGAAGAAGTGTTTTTGAGTAAGCACAAAAACATATATTATATACTAAAGTTTTAATTTTACTGAAATGACACTAAGGTAGCGTCCACAAAATTGTTATGGAAATTCATTAATATTGCCATACAGAAGGAGTGTCCTTGTGCAAAAGTATATTATAGTATTCTGTGGACGATTTCTAATTATATGGTTTTTACAGCCCGTGTTCTTGCTAGTGCGGCAAATAACGTTTGAATATTTATCCAAATTTGAAAACAAAATTTAGATTCTAGCTAGAGGTTTTTTTTGCATTACAGATCTTCTCATACTGTGCAAGGTTGCATTTCGATATCTTTTGGAGCATGTGCATATAAGGCACTTATCAAACGTCTGTCAATTGGGTGATGCCCTTTCAATTATAATGCCTTTTTATTGAAAACTTGGTATTTTTATGTCTCTTTTATTCTCCTTATTAAACTGATTGGATGCTGTTCATAGGCGGACTCAGAACATGCTTTTCCTTAGTCACAGCAGTAGAATGGAGATTAAAAGCGTGCTCAAACTCTTTAATTTTTAATTGCTTTTGTATGATAATGGGTCTTTAAAGACCCATTATCATACAAAAGCTATTAAGAATTAAAACGTTTAGTTCTTCATCGTGTTGTTCTGACTAGGGCTGTCAGCCACTGCTGTCCTCCTTAGGTCTTTGATATAGTCGGTTTTAAAATTTGTTGCATACAAAATTTGTTCTATATTTTGACAGGAAGAAGATAGAATCATAACTCGAGAAATCACATACTTGAAAAAGACGTTAAAAAAGCCTGGTGTGACATCAGTAAGTTTTAAACACAGATAAGACATGATCATTTTCATAACAGAAGAACAAAATGCGCACGGAAATCTTTTATCAATTTTTATCAAGAAGAAAACACAGAAAAAGGTGCAAAAAGACACTTATTCTGTAAAGGATACGATTAATGATATATGAATTTTTCATTTTCCCCCTAGATGAAGTGTACAATAACACTTCATCTGACGTGAAAATTGTTAGGAATGTAGCGAATTGTGAAGCGAATTTAAGACTCAAATTGGTATTGCAAATTGTCCTTTTGCATATTTTTCTGTGTTTCTGTTTTAAGTATGCACAAACACACGTTTTCAGATGAAAGTTGAAACGAATTTTATGGACACCTATTAAATATTAGGCAAACGTCTGATTGTTTTTCCTGGCTGAAGGCACAGTGATCATTGAATCTAATTACATCTTTTCTTTTTTTAGAAAGAGATTAAAGAGGGAATTGTACGTATGATTCATTTTGAAATGTTAGGACATGATGTATCTTTTGCTTATATGGAAGTAGTCAAATTTGCGCAACAACAGAATCTTTTGGAAAAAAGAATTGGTAAGTGACTGGCCACTTATCACAATTTATACCATTTTAATCACAGAAGAAGTGTCTTTGTGCATACTAAATATGCACAAAAGGACTTCTTCTGTGATGAAAATTATTCGAGCTGGGATACGAATTTTATGGATGGTCCCTTAGGGCCCAGCGTTTTCTTAGGGTACGGCAAGAAGGCTCTTTTTACCTCAGTTATAATGAATAAAGTAGCTGAATTTGTGTACAATATGGTCATAAAAAATCTCCTAGGCTGCTTAAATTGGAAAATCCTCTTTTTGTGCGGACGTCATTTTTCTCTTATTCTCCCATATACGACTCTGAATTATATTATTTAAAGACACAGCTTTTTGAAAGTTTAAAAAGGCTAACAAGCATTTGTATGTTTGCAATACGAATTTGTGTACGTTTTGTCTGTTGGTTTTGGTAAACAATTTTATTTTTCATTCAGAAGAAGTGTCATTGTGCATACTACGTATGCACGATGACAATTCTTCTGTGTTGAAAATGATATGATTTATAGAATTTATTCTAATCCTTAGCGTATGCTGCATTATCAATTTTTCTTGATGAAAAGAATGATATTGAATGTATGATGAACATGAGCTCGATACAAAAGGTATTTATCCAATATCCTCCTACAGACACATAATTTCAAGTTCCACGTTGAAAAATACTATCACTATGTATATAAAATTCTATTAATTTGTTCAATTTTTCATAAATTAAGAAGCATATCTGAAGTATAGTTGATTTAAAACTATAGAGAGGTTACAGATAGGCGTATCAGCGTTAAGAACACACCGATAATTCGTACTTCTAGATTCTTGTAATATATACAGTCTCGTCCAAACCCTAGAAGCATTTACAAAATAATTTCATTTCAACATTTAAATTTAGAAGAACATTCTTTCTGAAAATTTCTTATCTACAATGACACTTTTTCTGAGATGATATCATGATATGATTATCTATACCAAATGTGTTCACAGTATCCCTGAGATCGTCCACAAAATTAGTATCGCTAATCCAATCGCACCATTTTCATCACAGAAGAAGTGTCTTTGTGCATAATAAGTATGCACAAAGGCACTCCTTCTGTATGAAAATCGATACGAACTTTCATACGAATTTTGTGGACGGTCCCTAAAACAATTTATTTATATTACCTAGGATTTAAAAAGCTCTAACTTGTATGAGATAAGTTTTGGCTTAATTGCTGCATCACAACTGGTATTTAAAGATATGATTCCTGCAGTTATTGATAGTGTGGCTGCTTTAATGAAACATAAAAAGTTAGACTCTAATCTTGATCGTCTCAAAATTTTGCTTTATAAATGCGCTTCATTCCTGTCAATTTTCATCTCAGATAATATATAACACTTTATCGAGGTGAAAATGAATCGAATTGAAGCAATTGTTTTAGACGAACCCTTGTGATTTCTTCATTACTCATATCTATTAATAGAAATATTTATGCTTAGTTGGTACATAGATATTATGGACCATTCGCAAAGTTCTTATAACTCGTACCATTTTCATCGCAGCAGAAGTGTTTTTAGTATGCACAAAAACACTCCTTTTGTATGAAAATTGATACAAATGTCCATACGAACTTTGTGGATGGTCTCTTATTATCTCTAGGTATTCTTAGCTTCATTACATGTAACAGAATATATTGTGTATATCCTGATCCCGAAGGTATTCTAGACCTTATGTGTTATTTAAAAATGTATATTAAGCTGAACGTTTTATGTTAATGACAAGCTGTTATGACAAGGTTTACTAATGTAATTCTTATAAATTTTCAATTAGAATATGTGTCTTTGTGCATACTTTGAATGCACAATGACACTTCATCAGATATGAAAATGAAACGATTTGTAAAACGAATTTTTGAATCAAATCGTAATATTATACTACTCTCTTAATTTTTTCATATTGGTTTTGTTAGAAAGAAAGTGGTCATGAATTTTCATTCAGAAAAAGTGTTTTTGTTCCAATTTTGTATGCACAATGATCCTTCATCTGCTATGAAAATGAAACGATTTGTGAAATAAACCGTAATACTATTCTCTTAATTTTTTCATAGTGGTTTTATTCGAAAGAAAGCTGTTATGACAATGTTCAGATTTTATCAGGTTGATGCAGGATTAATGAAACCATATTTAAAGTTATTTGACAACGCATTATTATGTGATAAAGACCCTGCTGTTTTGAGTGTTTCCTTAAACACATTCATTTATCTGATTACTGTAAGTAACAATCTTTGCTTCCAGTCCAGGGTCTAAGGACACATTTATATGGAAAATGGTTGCGGGCGAAATGAACTGTCATGGCTTCTGTGATTGGTTAAATTTTTCCGACAGAAAAATTTAATCAATCTCAGAAGCCATGACAGTTCATTTCGCCTATAGAAAGTCTTCATGTAAACGAGTCCTTAGAATAAGAGGGCAGCGTACGACCAGTTTAATAAATGCAGTATATTTTTTGCGAAAGAGACATTTTCGCCGTTAAAATCAAAGCGTTGCGATTGGCAGACGCTTAAAAGGACTGAGTTAGTGTATATATAGTCTTAACATTGCAAATAGCTAGCAACGATTTATTAAAAACTTGTGACAAAGAAAACCAGTTATTTTAGGATTGATTTACATAGAAAATGTCCTTAATCAACTTGCTGAACCTCTCAGGGGAGAACCATCTCAGGGGAGAACCATCTCAAACATAAACTTCATAAACTCACTTCATTTTAATCAATTTTCATTCAGAAAAGGTGTCTTTGTGCATACTTTGTATCCACAGGCATTTTGTCTGAGATAAAATTAAAACAATAACGAATCCTAGCACATTTTTAAGAGAAGAGACACTTCATCTAAGGTGAAAAAAACTTTTCAATTTTTAGGAAAATCCAACAGCATATAAACGTTTAACTGGATCGTTTGTTAACATTTTGAAACAAATTTTAAATCGGAAATTACCCGAAGATTTTGATCATCGTGGAGTACGATCGCCGTGGTTACAAATCAAAATACTTAATATGCTAGCAATGCTTGGAAGTGATGATATGAAGTTAGTGATTCTTTATTTCTCAAACCCATAGACCTTGAACTTTAATCCTGTTACTGTCCGTCCACAAAATTTTTATCGCAAACCGTACCATTTTCTTCATCACGGAAGAAGTGCTGTGGATTTTGTTGATCAACCCTTACAGTCTTCGGTATCAGCCTTTGCGTCTTTTTCAACCTGCACTCCTTCTGAGTACGATTCTCCAGATGAGCATGTCTTAATGTTAGGACCTTCCACATAATTCGTATCGTTATACGAACCATTTTCATAACAGAAGGAGTGTTTTTATGCATACTTAGTATGCACAAAAACACTCCTTCTGTATGAAAATTGGTACGTATCAATTCTTATTCAGAAAAGACTTCCTTGTGTATATAAAAAGTAGGATTTGTTTTCACGGTTCCTTAATCATGGTACTAGTGAGTTTACGCACAGTCTAATTTACGACGGCAACGTTGTATTTACCTTTGTGCATATAGGCTACTTGCATTCCATCCTGCAGGATGGAATGCATATAGCGTATATACACAAAGGCGAATTCTACGTTGCCGTCGTAGATTAGACTGTGCGTAAACTCACTACTATTCAAAACCATACGAAGCAAAAAACGAATTGTTCTGACTCGTCCATCAAATTGTAAGTGGTGTGTATGTTTAAAATTTGGGTGCTATAGTCAACTGCTTTATTATCAAGGATGCCACTTTTCGGGTTTTTTCGGAATTCCGGATTTCTTGTTTTGAGATTTCGAAATTTCAGGATCTCCTGATTTTTCGTAGTGAAAGTTGGGAGAGAAGGTCAGTAGGTTATTTTACCAATATACCATTATGTTCGATTTACCCAACTGGAATAATATCAGAAATGTGATGCGTACGGCCAGGCATACTTTTCATATAGATGACGCTGTCTTCAGAACAGTGATTGTAATTTGTTTTTTTAGACAAAGCAAAGAAATGTATGAGATTTTAAGAGAATGTCTTGATTCAACAAATACTGATGATACAATCGGCTGTGGTAAATATCTTTTATTATCCTTCATAAATCTTCATGTGGAGTCTTCTTAGGAATATCTAAAGAGATATCTGTATATCAAGTTGATTATTTAAAACACAGTGTGCGATGAATGAACATATATGAACTATCCTGCTGCAAGCGCGATTTGTCAAAGCATGTTTGACTATTATGTGGACATGGTTTTAAGGTTTTAATTGCCAATATTTTTTCTATATGATTTGTTAGTTGCTAGGGGATCTTATCACCACCCCACCTAACGCTCTACCACACTACCTCATCAACACTGCAATTTACATAAAGCTCAGGCTTTGTCTCATAATTCGTTTCACAATTCGTTTTAATTACATTTCAAGTGAAGTATCATTGTGCTTACAAAGTATAAATGAAAGTGATAAGAATATAGCGAATTTTTAAGACGAATCCTTAAACAGTGTGAGACATTTTCTTATTTTTCTTGTTTTAGCTGTTATATATGAATGCATGAAAACAATCGCTACAATTTATCCTAACCGTGCTTTGGTACAACTAGCTGCTGGAAAAGCTAGATTATTTTTAGTTGCAAAAAATAATAATTTGAAATATTTAGGTATGGAAGTTATCACTTGATTGAGGAACCATTCAAAAATCTACGTTGTCATATCATTCGATTTTCATCTCAAAGTAAGTGGCTTTGTGTATGCACAAAGACACTTCTTTGGAATGAAAATTGATGCGAATTTTAATGATTTGTCTCAAAAACTTGATTTTGAAATGCTCTTCATTCATATCACATTTTATTTAGACGAAATGTCTTTGTGAATACTACACTTTTCTTTATAAGAACAGCTAAGCTCAGATCTTCTTAAAATTAAGAACATCTTAAGAACAAACTGAAGCTGGCCCAGCTTCAGTTTGTTCTAAAGATGCTCTTAATTTTTGGGTTTATAACTACAAGTAAAATATAGCACTGAAAACTCTGTTAGATAAACGAACAGTTTAAAATGTTTAAAATAAGAATATATTAAGAACAATTTGAAGCTGAAATTTCCAAAAAATTAAGAACATTGAGCTTCAGGCGAAATCATCTGGTTATTATAAAAAAAAAGTGTACGTTTGCTTCTTCTGAGATTTAAATAAAATAAATAATAATAAATAAATAAATAACGATTTTGTGAAAGAAATTAAATCGTATTTTTCATACGAATCCTACAAGTGATACGCGTTATAATTTCTCAGATATCAGGTGTTATAATTTTATGGGCATTTCCTAAATTATGCTTCCTCATTTTTTTAATCTTCTAGGAATCACTGTATTAAGTAGTCTTGTAGATATTGATATAGCATATGCGTTGGAGAGTCAAATGGATATTATCGAATGTTTAAATGATCATGATGACTCAATCAAAAGAAAGGTATAACACTTACATATGAAGGATAAATTTATGAATAAACAAGTAGAAATTTGGCAGGTTGTTTTCGATTCATAAATCATTATCAATGCGTGTAAATGTCTCTTTCTGATTCTTTGGATAATCGATACGAAAATTTTCGTATCGCCTATCCAAAGAATCAGAGAGAGAATTTTATGATTTATGAATCGAAAACGTTCTGCGATATTTTAACTTGTTTATTTATAATTTTATCCTTTATATTAAATGGCGAATTTATTAAACACTTACATACGAGTTAACCCTATCAAAGCCGGGCTATTTTGTTAACAAATAAAAATTGCCCCCTCTGTCCTATAGGTCCACATAACATAGATAAACATGCTACAGATGTTCTTTGATACAAGGTAAATCATTAAAAGAGATCAGTTCTGACAGTTAATGCAGACACTAATTCAGCTCTTTTTGTAAAAGGCATTTTTGCATCTGAGTAAAAATGATACGCATTCTCATACGAATTGTTCATATGAACAGTCTCCTGTGCGTCCATCCTTAAAAGTATTGAAATCGCTTTAAATCGCTTCATTTTCACCTCAGATGAAGTGTTATTGTGCATACTAAGTATGCACAATAACACTTCATCTGAGATGA
>JAUCNQ010135339.1:0-17372 GCA_032352715.1 Bougainvillia muscus | reverse complement strand
TTTAATAAACGAACCCTAAGAACTCGTTTACATGAAGACTTTCTATAGGCGAAATGAACTGTCATGGCGTCTGTGATTGGTTAAATCTTTCCGTTGGAAAAATATAACCAATCACAGAAGCCATGACAGTTCATTTCGCCCGAAACGATTTTCCATGTAAACGAGTCCTAAAACTTGTAGGAAAAAAATCATCTTACGAACTTTGTTAGGTAAGCTAAATCTGCTAAATAAGGAAACTTAATAAATCCTTTGTTTACTTAGTCTACATGTATTCTATCCTGAAAGACTAACAAAAGATTTATCCACCTCTCTGTTTTAGGATTAGCCTACTTTTTTACAAGATCATAACAAATGACATGAACATGGTTTTGGCAACGAGTTTTATTTGAAGTTTGTTTTTTGTCAAAACTGTCATAGAATGTTTTAAAAATGCTTGAAAAAACATAACATGAAATATAAACACGAGATAAAAATGTTCAAATAGTTATAAACGGTACAACAGTAATAATACGCTCAATTTAGAACATTTTTCAGATTAAAACAAACTGAGCAAGATTCTTTGAAGTCTATAAAGATGGCTTATTTTAAGCAGCTACTATTTTCGTAGTAATACTTCAACGGTGGACTTGTTTATTCCCTTATTTGATTTTAGGGACCGTCTCAAAAATTCACTTCACAAATTCGCTTCATTCCTGTCAATTTTCATCACAAATGAAGTGTCATTGTACATACTTTGTATGCACAATAAAACTTCAGCTGAGGTGAAAATGAAGCGATTTGTGAAGCGAATTTAAGCGTAGGGACCGTCAACAAAGTTCGATTAGAATTACTATACAGACAATTTTCTGTGATGAAAATAGTACGATTTGCGGTACGAATTATGCGGACATTATGTTTTCAGTAGAGTGAATTGTATCTGGACCCTGTAAACGATAGACGTAATCGATAACCAATAGACCTTTGTTAATAAGTACTTATCTATCGAAAATTGTTTATCATCTTGGGAGAAGACCTTTTCTTTTCGTTTTTCATGAGGCGAAGAAGACGTTTTCAGACACTCCTTAAAATCCTATTTTATTTTAACTCAATCACTCTCACAGGGTAATTGAGTTTTAAAAGAAAATAGGATTTTCACTCAGACATTTCGAGTATTATGCTATTAACTTTTTGCAGTGGTACTATGAAATATGAAGCAGCTGGTTAGTGACCGTCCACAAAATTCGGATCGCAAATCGTACCATTTCCATCACAGCAGAAGTATTATTGTGCATACTAAGTATACACAAATACACTCCTTCTATATGAAAATTAGTGGTAGTATTTTGGTGACGAATTTTGTGGAATAGCCTAGTACTAAGTAGCCTAGTTATATAGGTGCAGCGAACATGCTGATAGTCTCCTGTGTTTAAGTTTGTACAGTCTTAAGAGGAGTGCGTTCTCCCTTGTGAAATACATATAGAAATAGGTTTTAAAATATATATTCAGAGAATAGGGACCTCAAACAGAGGCGTGTTTAGTTATGTCAAGGGCTACTTTGGTCATGTGACAGAATCCTCTGTTTATCTGTCAAATTGAAGGGATTTAATTATATGTATGACAAGTTTCTTAGTAAGTGTCGAGTCTGTCAATTATTGTGATATATGATGAAATAATAATTTCAATTGTCTACCTGATAGACCGTTTTCTCTGTGCTTTGCTTGGTCTACCACCATTAATATGGCTTATGCGCTCACGGTAAGGGACCGTCTCAAAATTTTGCTTCAAATTCGCTTAGCAATTCGCTTCATTTTCATCTTAGATGAAGTGTTATTGTAACACATAAGTGTTACAATAACACTTCATCTAAGATGAAAATGAAGCGAATTGCAAAATTCTACATTTGGCGGTAGACCGTTAAGTGAAGTACAGTGAAGCGCAGCAAAAGCGGTCTCCAGGGTTGAATATAGTCTCAAATGTACGTATAATTAATGCTTCATATTTGTATGAAATCTACCCTAATGATCCATCACTTCCTCCTGATTATTTTACTTCAAGGTCTGGGGGTGTTATATCATCGTTTTCTTATTTTTTGTTGATACTTGTTTTGGATTTTTACTGTCTAGCTAGTTGGACAGAATTTAATGAAACTTTTTTTCAAAGGGAACGAGCAGGTGGACAAAAGATAAAATTTATGACATTTCGCTTTGATATTTTTCTGTAATGGAATTACTCTTTTACTATGATAGAATTATTGTTTAGATCTTACTACACTCATTCGTATAACTTACTACACTCATTCGTATATCTTACTACACTAATTTTGCTTTGTTATTTAAAGCGTGTGAATATATTTTTATTTTTATTTTTCATAGTGAGGTTTTCTTTAACCCTTTAGTGTTAGACAATGGGCATACACGCTTTAACAATCTTGCAGCATTTGATGTAGGATTGTTTAAGTATTTAGACCATTTTAAACCTCATGCATGAAAAGGTTAACCAGTGAGATATCTACAATCTTGTAGACTAACAAACTAATAATAACTTGAAATTGGATAATAATGATGTCTACCATTTGTCACTGATTCATTTTTCCTCTCCCTAAGAGCATCAAATTTCTGGATGACTGTTTGTTATGTTAAATTCGAAGCAGGTAGCTAATAGCTTGATACCTTCGCTATCTTTTTGCAGGGTTCGTACTGGGTCTGGAAAACCTGGAAAATGACTGATTTTTGGCAAATGTCAGAAAAAACCTGGAAAAGTCAGGGTATTTTCTGTAAACTTTCCGATAGTCAGGGAAAAGTCAGGGAATTTTGAAGTTACTGTCTGCAACTATAATCATCTTTAATTTTTGTTATGATAAAATATTATTGATAGCAAAGCGAATGACTGGATAAGAACTACTCTACAGAATTTATCAATTAATTAAATTTAAGAAATTTCTAAGAAATTTGACTCTAAATACGTTTATCTCGAGTTGAATGAGTGCAACATGCTACTGACGAGTGTATGCTACTGATTTGGAGATTTTGTATGCACTGCTATTTTTGAGAGTCCAAGGAACATTGGAGATGAATTTCTTGCTTGAAATACTAGTATTGTTCAAAAAAATGGCATAGGTGGCGGAACGGGCGAGCTGTAGGGGCCGCAGCCCAAAACATTCTCCTCGACGTTTTGTTTATAGATGGGTTTTTTAAAAGTATTTATCCGATTGTATCAGCAGCAACATTGACTGCAATGTCAAGAAAGGCACTTGACGGTAGCAAATTTTAATGTAAGAATCCAAACTTTTCTTGCTAGGCGCTAACCATTGTAGTGCTTACGTACGATGTGCCTTTAAGTAAGTATCGTAAGTATTTTGTGCATTAACTAAGTATGTACAAAAACACTCCTGTATGAAAATTGAGGATACTGTACCAATATGGTTTAAAAACAAGAAAAGACTGTTTTTGCAGTGAAGAGAGAAGATGGTAGACTAAGGAGAGAATATATGGCGATTTTGAAAATGGTTATGAAGCAAAATTAATATTTCTTTACGCAAATTAAAGGTAGTCCACAAACTTCGTATTGCAGGTTGTTACCATTTTCATCACAGAAGCAGTGTCTTTGCGCAAAATAAATATATCTAAGAAAATGGAAATCTATGAATTTTGATACGAATTTCGATGTCACCTCAGTATTCATACAGGATGCCGCTACAGAAATTAGCCTTGTTTCGATAAGAAATACGAAAATCCGTTGAATCTCTTTAATATTTTTTCTTTTTTCCCTGGAAAGTTACTAGACACATCGTTAACTTTTTTTGGATTATAATTATTTTATCAGATTTATCACTTCCACTGATGTTGTCTGTTGATAAAAGACAGATATTTACACTTCCTTAGTGATAAAAGACAGATATGTACACTTCCTTAGTGATAGGTCTGTTTGTTTGTGAACAAGTGCTACCTTAAGTGGATTAATTTTCGCGGGTTTCGCGTATTTTGGCATTATCCGTGAAATTAAATCCGCGCGAAATATCCAAAATAATGTCATTCGCGAAAATTAACCTGCGCGAAAAACTCAAAAATCGGCGTCCGCGAAATACTGTCAGCCAGTGTATCTATTACATTCTGTAATTGTGTCTTTCCTGGAAATTAAATCCGTGCAAAATAACACAAACTTTAGTCATCTGCAATATTAGATCCTCGCGAAAAATTCGAAATTCAGTCGAAGAGCGTCCTATATATTGATATAATCAATTAATCACGTTTCTCTGTGTAGAAGAGTTTTCTTTTTTACAAGAGGATGAAATACACTCCACCAAGGATGTTTATAATGTTAATTTGTAATTTGAGATAAAAGATAAATAAAAGATAAAAGATAAAAGATAATAAAGATATAAAGATATAATTTGTCACCAATTGACAACAGTTGCTTATCTTCAGCTACTTATTGCTGTTAATATATTTACGTGGCGCACGTAATTTCTAGTCAGTAGAACGATTTCGTTTGCTCGTATTACCTAGCAAGCGTTGATATAGAAGATAGTTGAGCTTACTGTGTGTCCTTAGATGTGTCAATATTTGATAATTTTTAAATACCTGCGTCCAAAATAATAACATTTATTTATCATTACATCATTTTCTATGTAGGGTTTGATTTTTATATTTTCAATGCAGTGAATTTCTTTTAGGGTTCATCCCAAAAATTCGCTAAAATTCGCGTAACAAATCGCTTCATTTTCACCTCAGATGAAGTGTTATTGCACAATAACACTTCATCTGAGATGAAAATTGACAGGAATGAAGCGAATTTATGAAGCGAATTGAAATTGGTTTCCTTGAAAAAAATGAACATATACATTTTCTGGCGATTTCAAAATATTTAATGACGTCACCGACGAAATGATGACGTCATCAAAAAATAATTACGTCAAGTAATCAAGTTTGTGGAGAACAGGCCCAATCTCTCCCCCCCCCCCCTCATCCTAGTCTTGAACAAGCCCTAGGCTTCACAGGGTTATAAAATGTCGTACATTGTCACCGGGAGAAAAACAACGTACTGTTGTTTATTTATTTCATGAATTAACTTTTTCTAACATGAAAATGTTTTTGTTCTGTTCTTATTGTGATGACCTTGAATTCAAAGGTGTTATCAGCCCTAGGAATGTACTTGATGTTTACATATTATTTTACCATCAGTTCTGTACAAAGTGCCAGAGTTTTTCTTACAATTTCATAATTGACACTTATAAACTACTAACCATTTACTGACGTCAGCATTTCTCAAGGTACTTCTCATAAGAAAGGGTGCTCGATAATGAAGTCATAAGACTTCCGATTCTAATCTTACGTAGTAGATGGAAACAACTTATGATAAATACTGTAACATAGTCTTGTTTGTTTCCGAAAAGAGAGGCATTTTATGTTTAATAGTGTTAGTGTAAATCTGTGGTGTAAAACATGCCTTAACTTTCTCTATTTTTGAAAAAGGTTTTAATCTGTTGTTGGGCTTTTACTTAAAGCCGATGGTTTATTTTTCCGTCTATGAAAAACTTTTAATATACAGTTACATTAATTGGTTGGTAAGGGACAGTTAACGAAATTCGTATAGCAAATCGTACCATTTTCATCACAGAAGAAGTGTCATAATATATACTATGTATGCACATAGACACTTCTTCTGTGTGAATATTGAAACTAACAAGTTTTGCGAATGGTCTTTAATAGAAGCTATTAGTGGATAACAATCACGAGCAGCTAGATATAGATATAGACAAAACAGTAAGATGAAACCAAACTCGTCAAAACAGTAAGGTGGAAACAAAACTCGTCAATTTTAAGTAGTAAAACACATTTTCATCAACCCTTTAAGGCTAATGACAATATGTTAACTATTAATAATTTCATATTTTGTCTCTCCATCTCTCGATATACCATCGAAGAAGCTTTGAATAAAGGATATACCTACCATCAAAGTCTTTTTGCATATTATGCATATATAGAGATAAACACATGTTTTAGGGGGCAAGAGGACACAATCAGTCGAAGTCAGATACCTTACCCTTTTCTCTTATAAATGATGTTTTCTAACTATAAGGGACGCTTTTTATACCGGAGTCAGAGTTAGAGTTAGAGATTTTCCACAAAATACGTATGGTAATTCTTATTCATTTTCATTCAGAAGAAGTGTTTTTGTGCATACCTTGACATACCTGCATACCTTGTACAAGAGGTTTTGAGATGAAAAATGTATATCTGTGTTAAATTGATATGACTTTGCTGATGATATTGAAGATGAGTGTTGGGTAGTAAAGTGTATTCATTTTCATCCAGAAGAAGTGTCTTTGTGCATACCTTGTAAGCACAAAAGACACTTCTACTGAGATGAAAGATGTATATCTGTGTTACGAATGTTATAAAGGGTTAACTATGATAATGATGATGATGAGTGTTGAATAACAAAATGTATTCATTTTTTTTATTATTATTATGTGATCATCTGGTTTACATAAACATTAGAAGTAATGATATTAAAAGTTCATCTGAGGTTAAATCTACCGTGGAATTATGATGACTACAATTGTTCCTTTAAATTAATCCTATTTTAAGCCTTGATGCATGTTGTCGTAAAATGGTCACACATGCTTAAACAATCCTGCAGCAAATGCTGCAGGATTGTTTAAGATTATATGACTATTTTCTAACACTATGAATACATAAAAGGGTAAAAAATTATAATTGCGTTTTTTATTATTTTGTTCAACCCCGCTCACATTAACCGTCTATACAGTAAAGAAAATGGTCATACCAACGCTGACTGTTTAAACATGTGTGGCAGTTTTACTGTTTTATGTAGACACAATTCATTTATGCCTTTAACCGCGCCGTTTGTAATTCCTCCTCAGAGACGATACAAAAAGTTGAATTTGGAGACGATCTGTGTTCTTATGTCAAATAAATTTCATATTTTAATGTTGAAAAGAATATTATTTGACCTTTTTGACAGTAATGAACCTACATCCATTCATATTTTCAGGTATACCGACTGCGTTTGAATGATCTGACTATATCGCGAGTATAATATAAGGGCACAGATGACTTTCCGTCATGATGTGACAAAAAGAAGTTATGAGAAGAATGTATGTTATCTGAACTAGCCTTGCAGTAACATTCGGAATGTAGAATTATGTGATAAATATTCTTATACTTAAGCTTGTTGTTCATTTGTGCAAATTAAAAATCGAAAATAGAACATTGGATTGATTAATAGCAATGTTTCTTCTTCGGGCTTGTGTTGTGTTAGAAACCGTCCATGAAATATACAAGAGAAATCGTATTAATATTCCTGCTGAAGAAGTATCTTGGTGTATACTTTGCTTTATAAATTCACTTCGTTCCTGTCAATTTTCATCTCAGATAAAGTGTTATTGTGCATACTTTGTATGCAAAATAACACTTCATCTGAGGTGAAAATGAAGCAAATAAAGAATTTATGTGACGAACTATTAGTATTCACAAAGGCGCTTCTTCTGAGTTGATGATATGTAAATAGTACAATAAACGATATTTACTTCTGATTAAACTTTGTGTTTTATGTTGTTTGGAGACGTAACGATTGATTTACCTTGTATGGTTAAGGTTAATAGAAATCAGTTTTTAGTTCATTGACATTTCTGTCCGTGATAGTTTTATTTTCAATTCAGAAAGAGTGTCGTGTTGTCTACTTTTTTGTTTTTGAATACCGTGTAATGCGGAAAGAGATTCTTACTGAACTCTCAAGGGACTGGAAAATAGTTCGAGATATAGAGAGTTCGAGATATTGAGTGCGTGAAGTGACTGCGTAAACTGCGATCCAAGGGACCGAAGAATTGTTCGAGATTTAGAGAGTTCGAGATATTAAAATTGGACTGTAGATCCCATTTTTATGTAACGCAATTTTTCAGTTAGCACGAGCCTAGTGAATTTCTAGGATATTTCTATAACTGTTTACCTTACTCGAATCTTCTCCGCCCGCTAAAGGCGTATGGAAATTTATATGAGTATTCATCCAGAAGAAGTATATTTTTGCATATCTAGTATGCACGAAGACACTTCTTTGATATATGCTAATATGTGTGATATGAACTTATACTTACCTTGTTGGTATAATGTTTTGCGGGTATAACTCTAGTTTAACCCTTAAATGCCTGATGGTAACAAAATAGTCATATATGTTGACAATCCTGGAAGAAAATGCTTGAGGCCTGTTTAAGTACGTATGACCATTTAATACAAGCATTAAAGACTTAAAAGTTATTCTGTTATGTTTTTATTCAAGATTGTAACGTTATAAAAACATTCCATCAGTCATTTGATAATTCAATCGTGTGTCTTTATTTTAACGGTTCAATCTAAGGCCCCTATGTAAATCCAGCTATTGGATGTATACATACATATTTAACCTTTTAATGTATGATGTCCAAAAATAGTCACCCAAACTTCAACAAACCTGCAGCATATGAGGATTGTTAAAGAATATGTGATAACTTTACATCATTATGCATTAAGGGGTTAAAGATATTCCATTCGTTAAAAATTCGCTTTATACTAATTAGCTTTATAATAATTAGCTTTATAGTAATTAGCTTTAACACCTTCAAATTTTATTCAGAAAAAGTATCTTTCGTCTGAAATAAGAAAACTGAATTTGAAACGATTAAGGGGAGTGTTTCAGGCGAACCCTAAGCTAAAATTCATACTTATCATGCACAAAAACACTTCTTCTTGTATTACGATACGAATTTTTCGAACGGTCCCTAAGACCATACATTTATACCATGTAGTATTGTTTTTATTTATTTCATATTAGATAATACAGGAAACAATATATAAAAAAACAAAATAATGATACTTACGTACTGGAATTGGTTTTTTGATAGCTTTTTATTTGGACTAAATATTTTAAATATACGATTAACAACTCTATTATTAATGTTATATTTTCTGTTAGCATCATCAACTGGTGGTATCTCAGCTGTGAAACAAGAAATTGATATAGGAGGACAAGTGAAATTTCCATGTCAATTTAAAAGAACTACTCGAAATGTCTCTTGGTATAAAGACAATAAAAAATTGGAAAACAATAGTCGTTTTGTTATTAAGAAAGGAGGACAAATATTAAAAATTAAAGACATACAAACTACTGATGCTGGTGTCTATGTTTGTATGGATGAAACAAGGGGACCGCCAGGTGTTAAACTCAGTGCCTTTAATATGTCATTATTGCCAGGTAAGACAAAATTGATTGATTTTTGTTTGCGATTTATAATTTTTTTTACTGAAAATTGATACAAATTTTCATAATAGTCAGCTCTTCAGGGTTCGTCTCAAAAATTCGCTTTAATTCTCTTCACAAATCGTTTCATTTTCACCTCAGATGAAGTGTTATTGTGCATACAAAGTATGAACAGTAGCACTCCATCTGGGATGAAAATTGACAGGAATGAAGCGAATTTATATTTTTTTAGACGACGGTTCCTTATGGATTGTTTATTATTATTATTATTAACAATATTTATACTGGATATCTTCGTCAGAAAAACAAATTCTGCTTTCTACGAGGGTCCTGTTTTAAACTTTTTAAAACGCTTTATTTTCATCACAGAAGAAGTGTCATTGTGTGCATGCGAAGTATGCGCTTCAATTAAAACTTAATAGGGAGGAAAGAAACTATTAAGACGCATTTTCGAGCCGAAAACTTATAGAAGGATATACTATCTGCAATGTATATTTTTACTTATCTCCTAACCTGTTCAATAACGTATTCCAAAATTATCTACTGACCGTCCTTAGCGTTTGTAGCGCATATTGGTACATTTTCATCTCAGAAGAAGAAGAAGTGTCTTTGTGCATACTAAGTATGTACAAAGAAATTTCTTCTGAGTAGAAAATGATTCCTTAAATGTAATTTGTACCTATCACTCAAGTAGATTTTCCTTGCGGTAATAAAATTTAATTCATTTACTTTTCAGCTGGTCCCAGCTCAAATACTGATGAGCTGTATTTTAAAGACCGCATTACTATGGAAACTCAAAAACACACGCTACGGCCATCTGGTGATGAAGCGAATTTTCAATGTGAGGCTGAAGCAGGTGGAGCCAAATTAAAATATACTTGGTATAAAGACAATGATATTTTAAGATTTCGACGAATTGATTCAAAATTAGTTACAGATCAACCAAATTTGAAATTACGTGATTTGGTTAAATCTGATTCTGCAAATTATACATGTCTCGTTGAAAGTCTTACAAAGAAAATACAATTTAGTTTTATCCTTCGAGTTCAAGGTAGGACGATTCACTATTGAATATTGCAGGCTTGGGGTACGATATTTATAGTCAGTTGAACTTTATCTGCTTTAGGATCTGTTCCTAAGATTCCCATAGGAGTATACACAAAATCTATTTTGCATATTCTGACTAATTTCAGGTATACACTGCTCCTACTTCCGAAATTATTCGGAACCATCTATCATATTTTGTATATTTACCTTGAAATATAGAAAAACCAGAGAGAGTTAATTACGAAAATACAACCATAGTCCATAGTTCCATAGTTAATTTTCTGGTAAATACACTATTTCCTACCATCTTGTTCAGTTTCCTGGTAAATACACTATTTCCTATCGTCTAGTTCATTTTTGTGGTAAATACACTATTTCATACCACCTAGTGCATTTCCTGGTAAATACACTATTTCCTACCATCTAGTTGAGTTTTATAAAGTTTTCGACGGAAATAATGTAGTTTGAATTAACCCTTTTATAGAGGTACGGTAATTTTGCAAGTTCAGGACAAACTGACGTCGTCAAGCCAACGATGGCGTCATATCAAATCTGACCAAACCCAAATGTTCCTTTATGTTAAATCTTTTAAGTGGAGTATTTTGCAGTACAAAGTATTCCAATTTTAAATAACGTCTTCACGGCAACATACGTGCTTTTTTCTTCCTTTTATGTTAGATGGAAACTGCGCAAAGATTCAAGTCTCGAGCATTTACCGGTCCGGAAAAAAAATAGTTTGGTGGGTGGGTGGTTGATCATTATGCACCCTCCTCCGCCTCCTGGTTTTCAGTGACAGAAAAAGCCCGGTACTATTAGGGTTAATTCTCTCCTCAATAATAGATTTTGAAGATTTATGAGCATGGCATGATTCTTCCATATGAAGAAGGAACACTTATAATATTATGTAAACTATCTTTTCTAGAGAAACTACGAACAAGTCCATTTCTTGAAAAAGGTAAATTCAAAAATCAAACAGTGAACGTGGGCTTAAACGCTACGATACCATGTTACGAACTTATAAGCGGTACTATACCAGATTTTCGATGGTTTAAATGGAAAACTACACCCAATATGAAGATTTTAAATGATGTTGTGGATCGTAAAATTGAAATAGTAAATAACAGTGTATTAGAACTTGTAAATCCGGACCAATCGAGACAAATCTCAAAACAACAGAAACGATTACAAGATACAACAACTTTGTTTGGTGTGGAACTTTATTTAGTGAATGTCACTAAGACGGATTCTGGATGGTATACATGTTTAGTTAGCAACCATATTGGAAGTGACCACGAAAATATGTATTTAAATATAAAAGACCCAACAGAAGGTGAGACGCAAAATGTGATCTTATAAAAGGTTTAGGCACCGTCTCAAAACTTCGCTTGGGAAATTCGCTTCTCACATGTCAATTTTCATCTCAAATGAAGTGTTACTGAGCATACAAAGTATGCGCAATAACGCTTCATCTGAGGTGAAAATGAAGCAATTTGTGAAGCGAATTAAAGCGAATTTTTGAGAGGAACCCTCATCGGTTACCACTACGCTAGCTCGTTTAAACATTTCCTTTTGCAAATTGTATCAATTTCATCTCAGAAAAAGCACAAATACAATTCTAAATGAAAAGTGATACCATTTCTCATCCAACGTTGTGGCAGCTCCTTAGCATGTATTCTCCACAGCTAGAAGTCTAACGTTGGTTGGAGTTCCAGTCATGATCCTTTCGCGCGGAAACGCACGTTTTTTTGAAAATCATGCGGAAATTATTTTTTTCCTATTCGTTCCAAAAACCGAGTAGAAAATACCCCCTTCACCCATGTGTCTCTATTTTGACGTATTAAAACGCGATTTAACGGGGCTTTTGTTTGGGGTTGGCTGGGATCATGTTCCATACTCGTCGCTATTAGATCAAACAAATTCTTTGAGCGATTGTAGTTTATATCATAAAAAGTCAAGACATGACTTGTTTTCTTTGAGAAAATATCGGTAATAAACGCTGGAAGTGGGTGTTAATAAAGCATTCGCCATGCTAAGCCTGCAACATAAAGACAGTTTGGTACGAATTTCAATACGAGTGTTGTGGACAGCTCCTAAAAGATAATATATCTGTTTAATGTATTTAATTTAATAAAGGAAAGTGAATGACTGCTCTGTGTTTACTTATATACTTTTTGTTCTACTAATGTTTACACTTTCACGTTCTAGACAAACTTCCACCATCCATTAAAGGAACGATAACAATGAAGTCAAATGATCCCAAGATGGTGATTGTTATAGCAGTCCTCGGTTCTCTAGTTTGTTTAGCATTACTCATACTCGTATGGTTGTATTTCAACTATCGTCTGAGAAAGGCTACTAAAGACAATAACACTATAGCTCTCACGGAAGGCAATAAATTGAACTTAGAACCAGATAAACAACGTCGTATGCGTGGATTATCTAGCGGTGGTTCAAGTGCATTTGCACCTTTGTTAGGCAGTGTAAGAAGCAATTCAGATTCAAGGGCGATGTATGGAGATTTAGATGGTAGGTCTGCAATTGTATTTTCGTTTGTTTTGTAAATCCTATCAGTTTGTATATCAGGAGATATTTTCGTACATGTACGCTTCCTTTTTACAACGATTTCCTAATAATTTGGTTCTGTATTTATGCCTATTATCACCTAAAATGATTTTTGTTCTTCTTTCAATGGTTCGTCTCAAACAATTTGCCTTAATTCGTTTCAAAAATTGTTTCATTTTCATCTGAGATGAAGCGTCATTGTGCATACAAAGTATGCACAAAGACACTTTATCTGCGATGAATATTGAAAGGGATAAATTGAATTCATAAAACGCATTTTTGAAACTGTTTCTAATGTTTACTGCATAAAATTTACTCTATTATGAAGTTGCTTCTTCCAAAACAGTTTGTAACAAATTTTCATCTATGCTTTGGTGAGACTGGTAGCAAGGAACCGTCACACAAATTAGCTTCATTCCTGCCAATTTTCATCTCAGATGAAGTGTTATTGTGCATACTTTGTATGCAAAATAACACTTCATCTGAGTTGAAAATGAAGCGATTTTTGAAGCAAATTAAAGCGAGTTTTGAGAATTCAGCTTCCTATTTAATTTTAGATGTATTTGAAATTCCTTATGATACTCTTTGGGAGATCGATCGTGATTGTTTGGTAGTGATGGAGACTCTTGGTGAGGGTGCATTTGGTATTGTAATGAAAGCAGAGTCAGTGGGTTTAAAACATACAGCAGAACAAAATACTGTAGTTGCTATCAAAATGTTAAAAGGTAAGTCTATATATTACAGTACATTGTGTTTTTCGCAGGTGTTTGCCTACTCTTGGATCCAGCACTGTTATAGATGTATCTTTTAAAGATAACTATAGAGAATGAACTCTTAGGATTCTTGTACGTTGTGTGGTAGTAGAACATCTTTATGACGCAGTTTCGCTTGAAACACGTCGATTGAAAAAATCAACCTTTTTAACGAAGACCAGTGAGCGCATTCGTCTTTTTTTATGATTTTATTGATAATTAAGGGCTAGTATTGGTAAAAGAATGCTGCTTGGAATTGCCACCTCTGAAGAAGAGTCTATCCATATTATCTATTTTCTATTATGATGTGCTATATAATGCTTCCCCTGAGGTCGAATTGAGGCGTTTCTGATACGAAATTTATAACGATTTCTGATGTTGTCTTATACTTTTGTTTTCTTGTGAGGTAAAAGTCTTATCTAAGCTCAAAAATGTCAAGAAATTTCTAGGATTGTCGCACGTATTTATTTTGTTGAAATTTTCGCCTTAAAATTTAATGACATTAGCTATTGTGAGGTTATTAGTTACATTAAGCTGAATGAGATTAACTTTGGTCAAATGTGATTAACATGTTTACAAACATACTCTTAAAATTCATTTTATTCAACAATTGTTTATACTCGCATAGTCGTGTAACAAGAATTTAACTGAAAACTCTCAGTGGCTGATAATGACATATTTCTGCTTTCTGAGTTCTTTATACTATATCGTATGGTTAACTTACTTTGCAAATCCCCTCCGAGACATACATAATGGAAGTTGTCAAACGGCGTCTCTATAATGTCTTTATTCATAAAAGGACATACAGTCTATTAGTATCATTAGCGACGTTCATTAATTGTACTTTTTGAACGTTAGTATTATGTGGTCAAAGAAAACCACTTAACCCTTCGGTATGTGTTTAACCCTTTAATTTATGATATCCAACAATAGTCACACTTACTTTAACAACCCTGCAACATATTCTGAATTAAAGGGTTAACTGTTTATACTGTATACTTGGCCTAGACTTACAATAGTGCGGAATTTAGAAAACAAAACGTTCTAGTTAATTTTTTTTACATCAACTCATCGCGTTCTTCCCTTGTGTTTCCAAAAGTAGAGTATTTTGATTATTTCAGTCATGAAATCCAAAATTACCATTGTGGTGAACGAACTAGTCAGCCAAAATTTCAAATACACCACTGATTTAGCTTTAAATAAATTATGCTGGAGGGGGAGGGGTGCGAATCTTTTAGCCTTGTTAATTTAAAAACATGCGGTAAAACCGAACAGCCTTATATTGCAGCAGAAAGCAAGCGCGCATAATTTATGCAATACATGAAGATGTATTCCAGGAAATAAACAGCAATATGGTCTAAACTAGTATAGAAGGGAAGCGTCCAATAAATTTGGTAACAGCAATATTTATGTAAAGTTACCCTAAAAATACCTAGTTTTCAAAGAAATCTAGTTTCAAAGAAATCTAGTTTTCAAAGAAATCTAGTTTCAAAGAGATCTAGGTATTTTTAGGACTGTTTTAATATAAAAGAGGCAGTTTATCACCATAACTCAAAGCACACCGTCAGATTGAAGGACGCTTTAAAAAATAAACCTACTTCATCTTTTCTTTATATCTTATCTCTTAACATACCCTAGATTAACCTCACGGAAAGACGTTTTATTTTAAATCTTAAAGTTACACTTAAAGTGTATTGCTGATAAGGACACTGTTTCTCTCTAAAAGGTTCCTCTCTCGTAACTATTCTATTCTTCTCTTTAAGCGGATGCAACGGAAAACGAATTGATGGATTTGCTATCTGAAATGGAGACAATGAAACAAATTGGACGACATCCAAATATAATCAATTTCCTTGGCTGCTGTACACAAAATGGTATACATTTTATTCAGATGTTTAAGTTTCTATCGTAAATCACACCAATGATCATATCAAAAGAAATGTTTGCAATTTGCACGATATTCCATACAAATGTTGTGCATGGTTTCTTAGCCTACCTAAAATAAGAAATGACACTGAATGAAAAATCATTACTTTTGCTACGTTCATATGACCGTCCAAAAATATAACGATACGAATTTTGTTGACGGTCCCTTACGCGTAAACGATTATATGTAACTGTAGTGTTTCAATAAACTGTTCTGCAAGTTCTATTGTAAAAATATTAAAGCAAAGCATCATTTTGTTTGTTATGTGAGCCATGTGTTACAGATGTTACAATGTATGATCGTGGTATGATCCATCCTGTAGGATGGAATGCATGTAGCCTATAAACACAAAGGTGAAATCTGCATTGTGGTCGTATATAAGACTGCTCGTTAACTCCCTATTAGGAACCGTCTCAAAATTTCGCTTTATAAATTCGCTTCATTCCTGTCAATTTTCATCACAGATAGAGCGTTATGGTGCACACTTTGTATGCACAATAACACTTCATCTGAGGTGAAAATGAAGCGATTTGTGAAGCGAATATTTGAGGCGAACCTTTAGATTTACGTGGTAATCTTTTCATTTATATCTCAGGGGGAGTACAAAGTGTGAACAATGGTTTTCCATTTTTATAGATCCTATCTACGTGGTTGTTGAATATGCTCCTTATGGTAACTTACGTCAATATTTACGTACTAAAAGACCGCCACCATCAGACTGTGAACAACGAATGCAACCTTTACTACCAGTAAAAGACATGGTCTCCTTTGCATTACAAATATCAAAAGGGATGAATTATCTCGCTTCTAGAAAAGTATTTAATTTTTAATCTTTATAATAACTCTTGTAATGACCCTTATTTCATTGGAATTATTTGCAGATAAAATTAGCATTAGCAATTTGCATAACTTATAAATAACTTTTTTTCAGGGGTTTTAATTAAAAAGTTACTTGAAGCCAACTTAATCCCTATGATCTTAGTGATCACCGTTTTTTCAGTTTCAACGAGACACTGTAGGGCCTGAGTTATTGCTTCCTTCACCTTCATCTAGTTGTTTCCCCGCGTCATAAGCGTATCAACGCTAGCCTTCCTAGGTAGACCGCCTTCGTTGCACTTCGCTTGGTCTACCAGCACTGCTATACATTATGTGTTTACAGTAATACAGTAATAAGGACCACCTTGTTTTTGTTTACCGTCGCTTCGGATATTCCCGTTAGTTATTGGTGAATGCGCATGCGCCAGCATTACAGAAAGCTGTAATACTGTGAACGCAAAATTGGACCAGTGGTGATAGACCAGGCGGAGCGTTAGCGACGCGGTCTATTAGGTAGGCTAATCAACGCCGCATTGTTTCGTATATATTCTATATATGAGAAATTGTTTTTTTTGCTTTAGTGTATTCATCGTGATTTGGCTGCACGTAACGTACTTGTTGGAACAGATCATGTAATGAAAATTGCAGATTTTGGTCTGGCTAGAAGTGTACATGAAGTTGATTATTATAGAAAAACAACTGATGTAAGTTTACTTTTACTTACCTCTTTGATCAATCGACATATGCGCCTTTGCACTTAGGGTTCGTCTCAAAAATTAGCTTCATGAATTCGCTTCATTTCTATTAATTTTTATCTCAGATGAAGTGTCATTGTACATACAAAGTACACTTAAATGAAGCGAACTTAAGCGAATTTTTGAGAATAACCCTAACTAAGGACTCGTTTACATGGAAAATCGTTGCGGGCGAAATGAACTGTCATGACTTCTGTGATTGGTTAAATTTTTACGACGGAAAAATTTAACCAATCACAGAAGCCATGATAGTTCATTTCGCCTATAGAAATTCTTCAT
>JAUCNQ010135338.1:0-26446 GCA_032352715.1 Bougainvillia muscus | reverse complement strand
TATTATTATTATTATTATTATTATTATTATTATTATTATTATTATTATTATTATTATTATTATTATTATTATTAAATTTGATGACGCTAAAGCAGGGAGCATTGCTATGGGCAAGGACAACTATGGTACACGAAATGGTTTAGTACCAATAGAAAGAAGGTGTGTCAATATAAAGGTCAAAACAAGTAAGCCATCATCACCGGTTATCAAACGCACCCAACATCCTTGAGAAAGCTGTTATCGGTTTTGATCTTATGAAGCAGAGAGCGTTTAAATGTGGGCAAATGTATGTTGCTCTTAGTAGAGTTGGATGGATAATAGCTTATTGGTAACTATATCGTTCAAGCACTATTAAAACTGACCATGCTGTCATAAAAAAGGAAAGATTAGAACAGAAAGTGAGTTGGAAACAGTGGGCACTATTTTTTTAGAAGGTGATCGTTCGTTGACTATTTAATTACTGAATTAGAAAATGTAACGGTCAAGAAAATGTAATGGTCAAGAAAATGCAACGGTCGAGAAAATGTAACGGTTAAGAGAATGTAATGATCAAGAGAATGTAACGATCAAGAGAATGTAACGATCGAGAGAAATGTAACGAACTAAAGAATGTAACGATCATGAAAATGAAACGGCCAAGAGAATGTAACGATCATGAAAATATAACGGCCAAGAGAATGTAACGATCAAGAAAATGTAACGGTCAAGGGAATGTAACGATCAAGAAAATGTAACGGTCAAGAGAATGTTATAGTTATAGTTCTTTTCTCCTGTAGGAATTTTCTATGTAAACTTGCCCCTAGGATAAGCTCACACTCGATTAATTGTTGATCGTTTCTTCAACAGGCTCCACAGTGCCATTGTACGATTACATACTTTACCACCATAGCTTATTTTTTTTTTTTCGAATCACAATCGATTGTTGCTATCGTCTATATTTGTTTTCTAAGTTAGCTTTTGCGTGTTATATTCGTTTAGCTGATTTTGATGTTAGGCATTTTATATGGTTCACCTGCCTATTCAGTGTTGTCAACTGATGTTGATAACTCAATCACTATTTGGTTCTACCGATTTCACAGCCAAGTCGAAGCAATTCATTATCGTAACGGGCGCATATCTCTTGCTCAATAAGATTTTTCAACACAAACATGACCTACTATACTCACCAATTTATTACTTACCTGCGTGCCAACTCACTTTATAGTCATTGGTGTTCTAGCAACCTCGCCCATTTGTGCAGCCGGTCTCTCTTCTCTCAACCTTTTTTGCTAACAATAGTTTATGGTCTTATTTGCCAAATAGTTGACGAAGTAAGTTGTAAATTTGATTTTGAATTTTTATACTACTGAATCGCTTAGGTGTGTTGCATCTCACCCATTTCACTCAATCTCAATAGTCTGCAATGCATCAAGGTTTTCGGTTCAAACAGATAAGATGAAGAGCCATTGTAAATTATGGATATGCCGAAATAAATGTCAAACTCTTCATAATTTTGTTATTTTTAATTTGCTATAACTTTCTTGCTTAAAAAGCAATTTTTCAAACAGGAATCCAAATAACTAAACCATTTCTAATAAAAATACAATCCTCAAAAAGCCATAATGGCAGATGTACCAGGTCAAATAGATGTGTTCGAACCAATATTCCTTCCCTGTAAGAGTTCGAATTATAGAGAGTCTACTGTGTTGTTCAAGAAAATATGATTACTAAGTGTGCACCGTGGACTTCTCATACAGGCTACCTACGCACAACCTATTAAATGGAAGCTTTCTTTTTCCTTATTCTCGCACAGGAGAGTATGTCTTTGAACATAAAGTCAAAGTCCGATAATTCGACTTCCCAATAATTCGAACATTCGGATAATTCGAACAAACTCTTTTTCAGCCAGCCGCATACCAGCCGGAGCCGGAAATCCGTCCTATAACTCGAAAATTCGATAATTCGAACAAAATCTTTCCTCTCGTGGGAGTACAAATTATCTGACTTTAACTGTACTAACAATGTGATTTTGTAAAGGGACTTACATCAATGTGAAAGTCTTAATAACAAACATATCGCGGTTTACTTCTTGTTTTTTCATTTAACTATATATTCGAAATTTATTTACAAGTCAAAATAATTTTACTTCATACCGGGTAAAAAATATCAAGACAATTACTGGTATCTTCTCTTGTATCTCTTGTGTCCCAGAGGTGTTCTTTAAAATATCTGTTCGGTAAATATCTAACAAATCTCTAAAAAATCGAGCATGGTGGAGTGCATTTTTAGCATTGTTGCAGGCTTTAAGCCTGCAACAATGCTAAAACTGAACTCCACCAAGGACACTTCAGGAATTTTTCAAATATTTATCGAACACATAATTTGTAGAACACGTATAGATGGCTGCTTCCGCTTATCACTAATCGGAACTAGATACTTTTCGCCCGGTATTTTTATGCAACTATTAAAGGGAGGAATCCTCCCTCTAGAATTCTAGAATTTTATATAATGTTATTTAAGAAAATATTAATCAACTTCTCAATCTCCCTCCAAGCAATCCGAATGGTTTAAGTCCTGCTTTGAGTTTCCCGAAGGAGCTATAATTCAAACAAGCACAAGATTCAGGAACCAAGGGAGCCTGGTAACGAGATAAAGAAACTAGATTTCCCCTAAAAACAGCAAAGATTTACATCCAAAAGCAGTTGATCAGTTGATTCGAAAAGAAATAGAGCTAAAGGGAAGGAAAGACAATGAGGTCTTCTAGAGATAACGTCACCCAATCAATTCATCTAATCTATTGCGGTAATAATCTTTACCTGGGGCGCGACACGAAACAAGGCACCTCTCTTTCTTTCCAATATAACGTAAAAAGTGAAGGGAAAACAAATGTTTTGTGCGAAGGTATCTCAAAAGGTTAATTCCTTGCCTACTGGATTGAATTTGACCACGAGGAGAGAACTTCTTTATAGTAGCTTAAAATCCGTTATCTAGAATAAGTATCGCTGTGAAGAACAGGAAATAAGCATAACAAATCGGTTTATTACGAGAATTATTTAAATGACTTCTTCACTCTAGGTCTTACCGTTTAAAAATGCTCTAAAACATCTATCACTGTGAACAACACCATATGCACATGATTACATTCCTTGAGCAGAAACTTAAATTTTTATTTCCTTAAATGCTTTGTCTGCTGTAAAAGTTAACATTTGACTGTTATACAACCGTTCCTGCAGACGAGAAGCTTTTATACGTCCTTGCTACAGTGGACTTAAATGTGACTCTGGGCCCAGTTGTTTGAAACTGGATTAAATATGGATTAGCATAATCTGATATTAAATCTTACTTTAACCAATCAGAATTGATTAGAAATCAATTCTGATTGGTTAAAGTCAGATTTAATACTGGATTAAGCTATTCAGAGTTTAATCCGCGTTCGAACAACTGGGCCCTGGCTTATATAGTAATGCAAATTCCAAAAAATAAGTATTATTGAAAAACACTGCTTTCTATATTATTCAGTCTAGATCTTCACATGCATACAAAAATATAGTGAGCAGTAAAGAAACAATATTGACAGGCTAACACCATTCATTATCGTCATCCTCATTCGCTGGTACTGACGTCATATTTTTGTTCGTTGGTGGATTTGGCACTCCTCCATTTGTTTTAAAAGCTTGTTGACTTGCGGCGCCACCTTCACTGACACGTGCTATTTGATTACTTATTTGTGAGATCATATCATCGTAAAATTGTTGAGATGGCGCACCATTCAATAACTCACTGTCTGAAGGTCCACGGCGGTGCTGTTTAGAAGGTATTCCATTGACAAAGTCGTTTTCACTGGTAGCATAATAATGATCGGGCGAAACTCGACCACCTAGAAGTAAATGCAACAATACTATTTACAAACGTACGGTATCACATGACATCGCCTTGTCTGTCAGAATACGTCAGAGTAACAACGTACTTTAAGGTAATATATTTTCGCGAGTAGAAATTTTCGCGTATGAACGATTAGAAAGTGTTTATAACTTTCGCGTTTTTTCACGCGAAAATATCATCCCGCGAAAATATCTTACTTAAAGTATTTAAAACTAATCGCTATATGTTATCTGATACACACATCCGACATATATGATGACGACGTTAGGACGCGGCGTCAAAATATGAGTCTCTTAAGCTCCAATTGAAAAAAGAGCGGTAAAATTACCCCTAAACATTTTTACAGTCAAACTCTAAATATTTTAATTTTAATTTTCAATAACTTTTTTTCTGGCAAGCTTTCTACCTTAGAATTTTCCAGGGTTTTTTCATTTTTCAACCAGGAATTCAAATATCAATCCATTTTGATAACAATGCAATGATCAAAAATCTATAATGGCGGACTTATATGTCAGATAAGTGTATTCTAGGAGTATTGCTTTATTCCTTAACTTTAGAAAAACAATTGAAATTAATGAAATCGATCTACTTGAAACCCTATTTAGATAAAAGCAAGCACTGCAGGGAAATTCATGCTATCCGTACTATCCGTTAATGAATTTTACCCCAGATTTCTTCAGGTTGCTTGATAAAATCCTACAGATCAATATTTTATGCAGTGAAGTAACGGTGAGAGAAACATACAACTGAGCTATCGGAAACTCTCTATGTAGACAACAACAAAGATTACATAGAAAAATTGGTTTCTCATCCAAGCAATAATGTTATTTTAGCAGTAGCAGTTAGGCGGCCTAATGTTCCTCTCATGCAATCAACATTTTTCTGTCAACCAGCCTAGCACATTAGCTTGAAAGAAACCCACGGTATAACGGTAAAACATGTTCTAAATCAAATTTTACCAACCTACCTTGGAATTGAGGGTTTCTTCTATTTTTCGTCGATCTTCCGTTATTATCATTGGACAGAACGTCGTTTCTATATAGTTGGCCATGCTTTTGTGGTGATGAAGATAACGAATGATGACCACGAAATGAATCTGAACTAGTTATTCTACGATCATGATCAGTGTTTTGAAAATGTTGTGGTTGTGAATCCGCAGGTTTAAAAGGTGCATCTAAATTTGTTTTTAGTTGATAAGGTCTATTTTGATGTTTATTATAACGAGTAGGTGTATCATTAGAAAAATGTCTACTATCATTCGACGATCCGTACCTAGCCGGTAGCTCCCTATTTTCAGGTTGAATGTATCTATCTCCATTATCACCTTGATTATATCTTGAAATTTCCCTAGAATCTTGTACTCCGTATCGTGTCGCATCCCTGTTTTCATTTGGACCATAACGAATAGAATCCCTGTTTTCATTTGGTCCGTAACGAGTATCAAGATGAGGACCGACCCGAGATGAAGAATCGACTTGATATTTTCTAGAAGGATCTTCAGAAGAAAAATTCCTCGTATGTTCTCCAACTCTGTAATTTCTCCTGTCGTTGGTATCATAAGGATTTGTGGAACCATACTGATTAAATGTTTCTAGATTTTCTTTTGAAAGTTCTTGTCTTATTTGCTGCTGCTGTTGTTGTTGCTGTTGATAACTGGTGTTATATTTACGTGGATCGGAAATACTACGTAATCTTTGATCATGTGGGTCATGTCGGCTATCATAACTACTGACACTGCTCGAGCTACTAGTATAATGTAAATCACGAGGATCGAGTGAACTGCTATTATTATTTGCTTTACGACCTTGTGTATTGTTCATTGGACGTTTTGATAAAGAAGGTGAACTAGGTGCCTGATTTCTAAATTCCACATTTTGACGTGTTAATGGAGATAAACTAGGAGTGTGACTGCCACGTGGTGTAGCTGGTGCAGAATGTGGATGCATGTGCCTTGATGAACCAGATTTGTTAACCTGATATCGAATAGAATTTCCTTTATTCATTGAATCGTACTGTAAAGATTGTACACTTCCACTAGAAACGCGCCTGTGTGTTGTTGGGATTACATTACCGTTCGAATTTGTACGTAGACTTGGTGTTCGATTTACCGTAGTAGCTACTCTTGAGGTTTTGGTATAAACTGGTGTTGAATTATTTGCTTTAGCATTCGCTGCATTCGAACCCTAAAACAACCATCCAAATAAGTATTACAACTTCAGCAGAACTACTTACAGACACGAACTCAATAAGTTATTTTCCTTGTTTCTAATTATTAGCCGGTATTTACGGACCATACAACTTTTGCAGGTTGTGACAGGCTGCTATATATCCTGTTGTTAAGCAGCTATCGATTATCGAGATATATTTTCGTAAGGTCCCAAAACGAACAAGTAAATTTCCGACCGCATCTCAGATATAAGGTATAAAATACAACTTCTTATATTGGTGAGAAAACATTCGAGCTATCCTAGAAATTATCATTATTTGGACCCTCTCCCGAAAAAACAGGCTTCTCATCGAATTTTGAAAACGTTTAAAACAAAACTCCCGGTAACTCGTACCTCCAATGGACCAAGGGAAACAGTTCGACTAAACGAATGTTCGAGTTAAGCGAAGTTGCTGTGCACTAGGAAAGCTTCAAGGGACCGAAGAAAACAGTTCGATTTAACGGGAGTTCGAGTTATCCGAGTTCGAGTTACGGGGTTTATACTGTACAGTGAATATAAATCATCTTTCCGTATTTGCTGAGTTTGTCGAGTGCATCCTATCTAAAATTCTTTAACCTGATTTATAGCCCTTCTTCCTAGAGGGAGGGAGTGATGACGAGATGACCAACAATTGTTGCTTTTGATGTTAATAGAAAACTTACATTTTGTGTTGAGTTCAAATCGGCTTTTAGATCATTTTCTGATGGATTAGTTGCAGTGTTCTGATTATCACGGTTAAATTTGAAAAAACTTGGTAAATCACTCCATGATGATCTTCTTCTTAAAGCGTTGTCCCGCGTGTGATGCGGATTGTCATGTTGAGATCTGAAACAGAAAATGTGAAACTGTGTACGAACATACTGACTTCCACCGTTGCCGTTGTTCATTAATCAAACGAAAGGTCATGATATCGTTTTTAAATCCTAGTTACAACTCAAGAACACATTCGAAGCATCAAGTATCAAGATACTGTGTTTCCAAAACAAAATGAAAATAAGTTACTTTACGATAATAATGAAGAAACTAAAGATTTTCTACCATTTGAGGAAAATTTTTATTATAAGGATATTTGGGCATACTTTGTAAGCTAATGGACGTCTAACATAATATGAAACCTAACTGAGGGCTCCCAGTTACGAACGTCCGAACATGAAACCTAACTACTGAGGGCTCCAGCTACGAATGCTCGAACATGAAACATAACCACTGAGGGCTCCCAGCTACGAACGTCCGAACATGAAACCTAAGCACTGAGGGCTCCTAGCTACGAACGGCCGAAGATGAAATAGGGCTCTTGAGGTTGTCTTATGTTCTCCATGCGACAACCGCAGGTTATTGAATAGTAAAACGGTATTAAATCCTAAATAGATCACACAATGATTGCAGTTTCTTGACTAATCTTGCTGCAAATACCGCAATTTTGTGTTCACTATTCAATATTTCACAAAAAGATCAGTGCTGCAAGTTTGATGAACTAATATTAATAATTCAAAAAACTTCTTCTCAATCATTGTTAGCTACATGTTAAAAGCCAGCGTGCAGGTGACGTTCATGTAACATAATTAAGAAGTCCCAGGAGTTCGTTGTCATCTTTACTACCTGTTATATAGAGTTCAGTTTCTCCAAACATTACCGCGAGGATATAGACGGTGTATGTATGGCATAAAGATTCATATCGTGCATTTTACTTCAGAGTATAAGCGTAAATAAAATAAAAACTCACGGAATCGAAGCAAATTCATTGATCGTGCTACTCAAATCATTTATGAACTCTTTAAACTTCTGTATGCCGTACATTTTTTACTACACTATTCACATACAGTAGACATAAACACAATTCGGTTAGTATGCAAATATCAACCATTAATTTAAGTTAGGATTTCACCTTTAGTTTCTTAGTTTGCATATCGTTCCTATACGAAGTCTGTGGGTGGTTCCCAGAAAGGGCGAAAGTACTGTAAAAAGCTTCAAAGTCGATTAAAGAAGGCTAAAACGACTGACACACGAAGTAAAAAAAAGATGTTTAAACAAAACTGTCGTATGACGGCTAGATCATTGAACTATTTACTAATTCTCATTTTGATCCACGTGCAAAGAAACATAGAAATACGCAAAATAAGTATTTCTATGTTAACCTTAGCGTAATGAGATAAAAACAGTAAAATATGCGATTGAAAGCATTCACTTAACTACGTATTTGCATTACCACTAAAAACACAAACCTCGCAAATGTTCTTGTACTGTTCCTTAAAGATTGCTCATGTTTTAGTCATTGCAAGGGAAGACCTTCCCCTCATAAAATATGTAGTTATGTTAATGTATCGTTGCAAGGGATGACCCTCAATGAATATATAGTTATGTTAATGTCAAATTATATCACGTTCAATTTTTCTACTATAAAGAGTTTTATTTTTATTTTTCTTCTTTTCTTTCAAACTTTTTTTTTCTAGTACTTTTTCGTAGGATCTTTTTTCACAAAGTTCTCGTAAAATATTCATTCAAAATAATCAGGAATTTTAGAAAGAAAACATAAAAGAAGAAATATGATAGGATGAATATATTATTTTCGAACAAATGGCCTAAAATTTTACCAATTATTTTACATGTGTTTATTTTTGTGTAAAGTTTTTTTTAAGTTTGTGGAAATCTTCCTTAATTAGCCATGAACACCTTGCACTCTTCTAATCAGGGGGTAAAAAACAAAAACATTTATTTTTAAGTTGCGTAAATAAATGCAACAGTAATAGTAGTTCAGATAAGTTATTTAACTCTCTAATGCATTATGCCCAAATATGGTTGTAGGTAATCCATTATAAAAGTTCACGGTATTGTTTGAGTATGAGACACCATTTATTGTTCACATGGCATCAGGTTCTTTAAATTCCCCTATATGTCTAAAGAAGGGATTCAACGTTGCAGATATCAACACTTGTGATTAACTTAGTCCCCAGGGCGTTTTCCTTTTCGTATGTAAAAAGGTACATATTGGCTCTTTGAGCTTTGTATGATATGTCCAACAGAATGAAACCTTCACGTATGCTGATTCTCGGAAGTAAATAAGGAGTATAGTACAGTTCGTCTATATGTGTCTAATCTTTATCGTAGAATTACCAAATCAGAATAAATATTTCTCGCACAGAAAAAATCGAGGAAACATTCACAAAAATCACTTCGCAAATCGTTAAGGAGAAAAACCTTTGTTAAGGCTCTTCTCCCTAGGGAATCATAAAATCATATCCGATATGTAAACAGATTGTATATTTGTTTAACTTCTAACGATGAGTCATTCTTGAAAAACTCAGAATAAAGGAATCTCTCATTTACGTTTCTTTGTTTTTCCACAGGAATAATTTCAGAAATATATATGTGCAAAAATAACTCACAATAAATTTCAACGACGTTATCATCAGCCAAACAGCTGTTTCAATATTTCTTCCAATTATTGTTCTTATCAATAACAGTTTAATATTTGCAAAACTTCTATGTAATGTTCATGAGTAAGTTCACGATCTCCCTAGGGGCGGGCATTTTTCTTATGTGCTCGATTGAGTGATTTAGCAAAATCCTTTTGTTGGATGATATTTCAATTTTCTTTATTTTGTGTTTATAGCTATCAATTGTGCGCATATGGCACAAACCCAGAAAACACAATTTCAAAAATGACGTCCCCAAGACGTCCCTATGAAGTCGCAACGTCGTAGGGACGTCTTTAGGACTTAAATTTTGATCCCGTGTTAGCTGGGAAGCCTTATAATTAGTATGTGTAAACAAATGTTTGATGCGATAGTTATTACAGGCGTTGCCAACCTCGACACGTTGCACCAAGGAGTATGACGTATGTTTAGATCCCGGCCGTTCCAGATTATAACAGTGAATAGATTTGTTCAGCGTAATACTCCGCATATAAGTTCGTGGTCAACCTTGTACCCATGATATTTTCTAAGTTCGCGGTGTAAAGAAGGGGAAATATGAAACAAAATTCTATCTCTTATTTTCAAACCAATAGAAATGATATTTCCCTAGGAATTAGTGAGGCTAATCAGGTAAAACAAATCAACATAAAACATACATTGACCTTTGTATAACTTTGTAACAAACGCCAGAAACAACCCCCTGTTCGAAGGTGTCAAAGGTATATCAGCTTTATTACCAGTTAAGTAATTTATCACATATTAACAAGAGAAAATATAAGCACATTAGAATAACGTTGAACTGCCTCGTAGTAGTTAACAACAAAGTTAATCACAACAACAAAGCCTCAATAAAAAAGAAGTGTTTTCAACTTATGACTTTCTATATAAACTTACAAGAACCACAAGGGGTGGATAGCTCACAAGCAGGCCCACATCAGCCTACATCAGCGTACGTTATCTAACCCTCAGCCTGGATAAAATAAACTTAAAAAACAGAAAAATGTGAACTTTAGTAATAACTATAAGATGTAAAATTAGTGTTCAGCACGTTATTTTCCACGTCTCTGTAACAAGCACGCATATTATTTCTATCTTAGTAGAGGTGTCTTTACTTGCAACGTATGATACTTTCAACTTATAAACGAAAAGCTAAGCTTTCTCTGTTATTCATATGCGTTAAATTCCTCAACCAAAATGAACAGTGGAGAGTTTATCACTTGGTACCTTTGTGTGTAGAGGAAGTTGAGAAAAAAAGAGTAGATTGGATTTCCTTCAGTTCATTTCTACGTAACACTTTATTTTTCCTTATATGAAAAATTTAAAAGAACAGTGAGGCTCAAATCTGAAAAAAATAAGAACCATCTAATAACAATAATCTTAGGCTGAATTTTTTTTTAGCAAACCTTAACCGTATTAAGCCTTGGGGGGGGGGGGGGGGAGATAAAGTGCCCGCGGCATGTTTGACCCCGTGTAACTTCTGTTATATTGAAGCATTCAAGGTGTCACTTTGCCACATTTAACATATATCTACGTCGTCTGAGAAAATTTCAGTCTTATATCATAAATAGTTTAGAAATTACTGGCCATTGTGTGAAACAACCTCACTTTTTACTGCACTACTCCTTCTAAAATTCCTTAACTTTGTTATTGCTGTATTTCGTTCATTATTTAAGATGTAGACTTGAAACTTTGCACATGACCGTCTATTAGCCTTACCTTTCTTTTGAGAGCGGAATTTTTTCTATTTCCGGAAAACTTTCCGGAAAAACGGAACTTTGACCGGAAAATGTACCGGAAAGGATTTCTCTCCCCGGAAATCCGGTTTAAGGTATGCTGAAGTGGTTGAAAACATATAAAATCCAAAACTCCATCTTATTACATGGTTTTTACAGTGCAATAATTTTTGTTACTAAGTTTTGGGTCGAAACTTAAACATAGTGATTTTACCCAATTTTTGACGTTTTGATGACGTCATCGGTCACATGATGACGTCATCTTGAAAAATATTACGTCATGGGACTCTTTAGGTGATGCTTAACATTTGTTCCAAGTTTTATGCTCTGAAGTTAATTGGTTCTAAAGTTATGGAGGGGGGGGGGGGGGGCTTTTTGAGTGTCAAAACACCCCGGTATTAATAGGTGAGGTTGCATTGAGCATATTTAAGCATAGTAAAAATATTAAAATAATGGCTCGAAGTTATTTATTTTTAAAGAACAAACAGGATTAAAACTTTTCTGTGAATAAGAACCGTGTATGAACATATTGTATACTATCTTTAAATTCGCAAGAAAATAAGAACATTGGGTTAAGCTGAATTTACGTGGTTCTTATAAATAAAGCTTATCATATGACTGCAGTATGTAAGATGCCCTATCAAACCCATGAATGGATCTTGCTTTCTTTTCACAAACACGTACAATTGGAGACCAAGAAAATACACGCGGCGTCTTAAAGAGACGCTTTAATGACATCAAAACTTTTTAAGGCGTGCAGCTGTTCTACAAAAGCACATACAAAAGTGTGTGGACAGTGTCTACAGGTTTTAAAATGTTTGCTACACCCTGGGTTACATCGTCTGGAAATATTGTTAAAACAAATAACAAAGCTAAAAAGTCATGTTTAAACCCCGCAGTGTAAAATAAGACTTCCCGCGTTAAGACGCAGTTTTCCATGTTCCATGATCAAATTTTTAAAAATACTTATATCGCACATAAGTGCAAAAATTGTCCTCTAATTGCTTAGTATTCCTAACACTATTTACTGTTTTGGATCTGGACTATTTTGCTGAGTTTAAGATACGAAAACTATAGGGAAGCTTAATTCGTATTACTATAAATGAAATATGACGAAATAAGATAAAAGCTATATGAAAAAATTAGAAAAAGGAATTATAAGAAGAAAAAGAAAAAAGAAGAATCAAAGAAGAACTTAAATATTCTGCACAAACAAGAGAGCGACGCGTGAGAGATTTCGAACATGCTTTATACGTTTTACAAGTCAAAGCGGTAAGATGAAGGGATACTTGTGCTTTAATACAAGATAAAGGACCTTTTTATGTTCTCATACCTCCTTGGTTCTTGTCGGTTATCAAACTACATACTTTTTTATATAAGAACGATTTAATAGAGACAGTGAGACTTTAACATAGAAAAATAGTAATATGAAGGCTCAAAGACATATATTCTTAACCCTACCTGTACTGGGCTTTTTGTGTTCATCAGGATTGTGGGGAGGGGGCAGGGGGCATGGGGGGCGATAGTAGACCGGCGCGCTCAATAACTTTCAAACCACTGAAGCAATAACAATTAAACTTTGTACAGGCATAAAACCTACCGATATGAACAATTTGGCACATTTTGTTTTGCTTAAGCCATTCTTATTTACGTCATTCTTCATCAAAAACTTTTAGAAATCGTTAGACATTTGGCTGAGAAAAACATAAAATCAGTTTGAATAAAGATTTTGTCGATCTGTTTTCGGTTTTTGCTTCGTAAAGGATTGTGCTTTATGAATCAGATCGGACTCTATCCGTAAATTGACAATTTGTCATGAAATTTTCCCCGAAAGTTGAAAGCTGAAAAATCGGGGGGGGGGGGGTGGGGGAGAATCAGGAAAATCGGGAAATTAACTCGTGTAATCAATAGAACTTCGCGAATTGAGACTTTTGGCCAAGTTTCAAGTCAAAATATTGATATTAACAGAAGTTATGCATTTTTGTTATTTTAAAAATTTAGAGGCAGGATGCAAAAAATAGGTGGGTCTGACGAATGACCTATAACTGGAAAACCACATTACCTAGAGAGCTAAAATTTTGACTTAAAGTCACCAACTTTTATCGCCATCACATGATTTTGAAAAGCTATGGACCAAACATATCCGAACGCGGGTCTACTGGCCCACCCCCAGTCCTGATAGGGTTAAAGCTTAAAACTCAAGCTCAAAGCTAAACCCTACGTGGGGAAATGAATTCTTCAATTCCTGCTCTACATTACGATGGTTTAGGTAGGGATCGCTACGCTAACTGCATCTATAAACAGCACAGTCTCAGAGATACAAAAAACAACCTAATTTCCAAAGGGCAATTAGATACATTCGCTATGGAAACTAAAAGAGAGAAAAGACCGATCAAATCTGAAACACGACCATTTTAGCATTTTAGTTACGGTTATGAACAGAAATTGTTTTATCGCAAACTATTTTGTGGTGTGGGAAGGTATTTAACCTTTTTTCAATCAAGAACAACTGCTACAAATTATATCACAAACAAATAGATTTTAAAGTTTCTCATGGAAAGAGACTGTATGAGGTTATAGAAGTCAAACGGAAACACCCACGTAATCTAGGTTATGTCTCTTAAGTCCTCTATGCTATACTTTTACAAAAACAATGTTTTAACCCTAATCGGTAGGGGGGAGTAGGTCTTTGAACTATGGTATTTTTGTTACAATTATATTTAGGATTTGGCTACGGACAAGTAATTTTGTGACTTTTAGTTTCTATCTATTTCACGCATTGTCTGAAAATTTGGGAAAGAATTATGGCCCCGTTCAAATTTTAGGGGTCTTCTGCCAAGACACCTGTGTCAAATTATTCAATTTTGAGAATTTACGAATTATGACATCATTTTTGTCGAATAATATAAGTTGCTTTTAGATATATTATATCTCCCATTGGAATAAATCAAACAAATTAGCATGTCATAATAATATGTGACGCATATAATTAACGATGACGTCATTACGACGTCATAACAATGCCGCCATTATTTTTCGTAGTGTTACTATAATTACTGCATTTACACCTTGCTAAGTTATACTCTTATTGCCAGAGGCAATTTTCTAAGAAGTACAGTAAACAGGATCATGTATTTGGCCCTTAGGGGCATGTAACAAGTGACTTAATTTTTTTAATTTGAAATGAAAATTGATTACGTCGACATACTCTATGACGTAATAACAGAGGAATGGGGCATAGCCAAACATTACTAATTAGATTCTATTCAAGGATCCTAAGTTTTAACAAAAAGTTTTAACAAAAATTCATATAAATGAAGTGCAAAAAATTGAAAAAATTTAGATTTTCTGCTGACCCAGCTACACTAAAACATGCTTATGTCCTCATTGTTTTTTCTTTTTCAAAATGTTTGTCTAAGTCTGGTCTAACCACATACCAAGTATTAAGGTACTAACGTTAATAGGTCTCGAGATCTTCAGGGGGCATCTAAGAGGCATCTGCTGAATATTGATTAATTAAAATTAATTTAAATAATTAATAAAAAAATTTACCCCAATTCGCGGAAATAAATATATATCCCAAGTATGATAATTCGCAAAAATAAATAGCTATTTTCTTCAATTTGCGATCTTAAATGAAGTTTCTTTTCGGTTCCTTTTTGGACGTGAAAATAAATCCAATATTGCCAATGCGCGAAAATAAATACCAGCGAAAATTTCTACCCTGCAGACAAAGTAGTAAAAAAAAGGTCAAAGATATTAATTCTTATAAAGCATAAAAAAGCTTATTTCTCTGAGATAAATCCTACATGGTGAAAAATTTCCCTCATAAGGACAACTATTTAAAAAAGTTTCCGGAGGATAAGAACAATTAGGCTGAGCTGATTTTACCTGGTTCTTATTTACGCTAAGTGTGACACGAAAGAGATAAAAAAATCCGTCCCACTTAGCGGGGGACCCACTATAGCAAACCCCGGATAAGTGTGACTTTAGTTAAAAAAAATTTTAGGGCATTTTAAGAATTTTATATACTTTTATATATTATTTTTTGTTTTCTGCCTATCAATTCGAACATTTTTTACTTCAGGCAGAATATAAATCTTTGTGTTTATTGAAAGATGTCTCTTTTTTAGATATGTAACCATTCGAATATGATTTTGAAAAACGTCTAATTCTTCGAACAATCATACCAAGGTCCTACTCTAAAGCCTAGAGGGATAGGCCCCTCAGTCGGAAATTTCAGTCGAATAATAACTTTTGAAGTACTTATTATTAGCATTCGAAACTTAGTGACTTTTAATATAAATGTATTATAGATATTTTGGCAAAGTTTCAGGGCTATATCTTTAATACAACAGAAGTTATAGGCCATTAGTCAAGACCACCTATCAAAAGTTACCTTTTAATCCTTACAAACTTTGAGAAAGTGTATCTTAGTTCCCAATGACTTGAGGCATTGAAATTTTGCACGAGCATTGCCTGTCCCAAATTCTTCCATATAAAGTGTATGAAACCACGTGACTAATATCATGACGTCATACACAGCCATTACGTTATTTCCAGGCACTGTTCCCTTGAAAAGTCGTATAGGAGAGAATGCTGATGTCAGCAAAATGTAATGACGTCGTGATAAAAATTGCTATTATTTTAGAAACTACATCATAGTTGCTATAACCATGCAAAGTTTTAAGTTCTAAAACTAAGTCAATCTTGAGTGAGATAGGGGGTGCGGGAAATCCAAGGAACAAGAAATTTGTCCCACTTCAAAAAAGTCCCACTTATCCAGATACCCACATAACGAGGTCTGACTGTGGTGCATGCGATTACATTCTGAAGTACTAAGTACAGGTTTTAGCTTCGTTAGTACTAACCGTTTGTAAGAAAATACTAATTCATTTTCTGTCGTTCTGATGTTCTTATTAAGGTAAGTGACATCATTATAGATCAATCTTAATCCTTTATTTTATGTTCATGTCAATTGTGCATCATCCTGAAAACTTGTGTCCTTGATTATTCTACTAAGATCTAATGTGATAATAATGTGCCAGCGATAAACAGAAATTGACAAGCAATCTTTAGATAGGTGATCGCGTTCAGAAATGCACACCGACACATGCAAATGAGTTACCAAGCTTGAGACAAAACTAGAATAGTCTAATGTTCTAACAGTGGCAATGTGGGCACGACGCGTGTTTTAATAGTCGCAATGTGGGCACGAAGCGCGATCTGATTATTATCCATTATATCTTATTGAGAATAGTAGCAATTTACAAGGATCGGATCTCAGGGGATTGGTATTGGTTTTAACAATGCTGTATTAACATCAATTTTACCCTGTGGTGCAACATGACGAGGTAGACAAAAGCAGTCCTCTCGAGCTAGAAATGAAAGGCTTAAATAGAGTGACATTGAAATAATACTTTACTTGAAAAATATCGGAGATGCAATTTTCTTCAACATATCGTTCAACTTGCCCATTTACTTCCCAAATGAACAAAATAAAAAACTCTCCCTACTCCAAAGGCTATATATGATATTGCAGAAATTTCAACAACGATGACCAGCGTTTCTATAGAATCCTTTATGAACAAATTAGATGAAATTGAAAAAATAGAGGGGCGATTAAGAAGCAGATGGTGTCTTACAAGTAAAATACAAATCGATTAAAAAAAAGAAATCCACTGGCCACATTAAAGCCTTTCATTTCATGGAAGAAATAATTCTTACAAAAACTAAAATAAAAAATTCAATTGGATGACGATTATTTGCTTAACGTCATCATCATCCAATCCTGTTTCTTCAATTTCAATTATAAGGAAATCCTACTTGATAATGAAAGAACCACATTAAACATGATTGGGTAACTTATTTTTCTCAACATTTTTTATTTTATTTTCAAAATATTAATTACATCACTTTAAATATAACATTAGTATAACACACCTCCTGCAGATAACGACCGTACACATATATATATATATATACATCTAAGGTCGTTTGGTTTTCACATAAGGAGAAGTATCTTTGTACACACAGCGTATAGCCAAATACGCTTCTTATCTGATGTAAATCATACGTTTTTAGAAAGAAGAATGTGATCGGGAAATTTAAAAATATCATTTTAAACGACAAGGATTACGAAGGAAAGTTGACGAGTTATATATATTATATTTCCTAAGGATCTCTATTAGTAAACTTTCAACGACATGAGGTCATATCAGTCTAAAAGAACGCAGACTGTTTCAATCAAGGATGTAGAAGCGAGATTTATTTGATAGGACGGCAATGACATTACAACCCGCCACTGCATGGAAATTCATGTTATCCGTTAACGATTTTATCAAGCAACCTGAAGAAATCTGGACTTTTACAATGCACCTGACACAAGACGTTCATATTACTTCTTATGGGTTGTCAATAAAGGTGACAGGCCATTGACAAGTAGGTCCAAAGTTAATTGCTGAACGATTTTATATAGTGTTTGCGACAAACTCAACATTTATTGAAAGAATACAAACACGCTCAAAGATTCTTAAAGGTAAATCTTCTGTCCAACTCGAATGATCCACTTGATAAAAATTCTGCTTTTCCAACGAATATGAGAAATTTCAGAAAAATCCTATAAAAAGACCGGTGGATACTAATAACGTAATAACGTTAAAATAGACAATTTTGACAAATCAAATGATTTGTTTTGATGAGGTCAGCATAAAATTGGTAAACTATTCATGTGATTTATATTACATAGCTATAAATGATATATTTTATTTCCATTCGTTTTGAATTTTGATTTAAAACATTTAAATTTAGGTTTAAGTTTAAGGTCAAATTCAACTTAAGGTTTTACAAAGAAACTATATCAAGACATAACATTAGCAGAAAATTACATCATTTACCTTATATGATGCAATGACGTCACGTGACACTTTTATTTTTTGATTTTATTTCGAAAACAATTTAACAGAAAAAACAATTTTATTTCTTAACATTCAACACACACCTATTTTTTATACTTATTTTTAGCTGAACAATATAAGAAATATTGAGTTCGCTTTGAATGGGAGTGGGTGGTTTGTTTTATGGTGTCGGGGGCATTGGTTTCATATTGTTTGATCCATGTTTATTCAGAAAATCTCAAAGTACATTAAACATGTTCTGGTAGCATAAAAATAACTAATCTTACTTCTTTTTCCGCAATCGACCAGCTGATTGAGTTCTATTTCTTCTGCTGTGCAATGGTGAAAACAAATTGTTGTTCATTTCAAAAACATTCTTGTTTGATCCTTGGTCGTGATCACGTGGTTTACGAAAGGATGATAGTAACGTATTCAATCGTTTAAACATTGATGGAGATGACTAGAACATAGTAAAGGTAGGGAAGTACACGATAAAAAGAAGATGTGGAAAACTAGTGGATGTTCTATATATTGATGCAACCTCGTTCCCAGGGTCCTTACGAGGCTGGTATCGATGTCCAAACTTCTCTTTTCGGTTTTGAGATCACTGGAAAAGAAAGGCCCATATTTTTTCCACTGAAATTCAACACTACAGTATTTAGCCAACCTCGTCCCATGGGTCATTCGCTTTTTTACGTTTTATGATGGAAAACGGAAAGAGGAAAATCTCTTTCCGCTTTCTATCAAAGAACGTAAAAAATCCGAAAGGCCCTGGCGACAAGGGTTTTTTTTTATCTCATGTATTTCAATATGAGTCGGACATGAAATAAGAGGGGAAAAAATGTAACGAACGCACTAATATATAATATAGATTCGAAGGAATTATATAAGCGATACCAGAAAAGGTTTGCTTCAATAACAATGGACTCAAAAGATTTTACTAACTTTCAATTAAGTTCAACAAGAAAGTTTACATTTTGAACCTCTCGGCCATTTCAAAGTTAACTATTTAGCTAGCGTAGTACATAAAACAAACTGCATGTGCTAAATATTGAATGAATGGGTTGTGGTGCGAGGGGTGCCATTTATATCACAATACACATTAGCTATATGCATTGGAATATTAATGCAAACATGAAACATTCTAAATTTAAATACCTGTGAAAATACACGCATTGGGTCCGAGGTCTGGAGTCAGGGTCTGGGCTTGAGTCCGGGACTTTAGGCTTGGGTCCGGGGTCTGGGTCCGGGGTCTGGGGCTTGGGGCATGACGAAGATGATGAAGGGTTAAAATATTAGGCTCCGTTTTAGGTGACCCTTTTATGTGCAGACTAAGTGTACATATTTTGTTAACACACATCCATCCATCTATCCATCCGCTGCCTAAAACTACAACTCTCTGTTCCTACGGACCGAGAGGAATAAAGTTCAATAAAGAAGCTATTAAATTTAAAACGGTATAGTCTTATGAGTATTCAAATCATACCTTCTTACTATCATCACTTTCTTCAGAGTTGGTTCTTCCTTTACCCATGCGGTACTTCATCACAATTAGTTGTACACAGTAGATTTTACCAACCGTCAACTGACTGTCGTCACCTAACGTAAACAAAGGGGATTCGTCTGGATTAAATCCATAACCAGAATATTGCGACCCTACTGAGTAAACAGGAGAAATCGGCTTATGATAGATACAACATCAATTTAAGCTTCTATCTTAACCTTCAGAGATGCATCAATTAGTAATGAATTTGAAGAATTTCAATTTTCTTTGTCTAAGCTTAAAGTAACAAACCTGGTTTGACTTTTGGTAACATTTTATCCAATCTCTTTCCAGCAGTTTTTGGCCACAAACTTGTCATGATTCTTCGTAGTTCTTTGTCGTTATCAAACATATTTCCTTTTACATACACATCTAAGCTAGTTCGTATCAATGCCAGTAAGGTGGTTGCAAATGATACTGTCCCATCCAGCTCAACAGGCATGTTCATACGAATCAGACGCTAAAGAATGGGAAACGGAAGTTAAATTGGTCAGCAAATTTACTATATGTAGGTAAAAAAAAAACAAGTTAAATTAAATGAAACCGGAAAATGTCATTCTCAAATATTTTCACTCATTGATCATTTGGCCGGCTGTATAGACAGTACACACTGGGACTACCGTACCTTATAAGCAATCTCTTTAGGACATTTTTTTCCAAAGCCAACAGGTGGAGTTAAATGACATAACATCTTGTAAAGCATTTCATGTGGGATACGACCACTAAGTGAGAAGTAAAAAGTTAGTTGTTAAATGGAAGGATGACAGAGAAACGAAGAAACTTCGTTCTAGCGACATCCTTACGACGTCGTAAACTAGGTCCTACCAGGCATTAAAATGTCCTAATGTTTTCATAATAGACGCCGCTTATCATCGTACAGAGTTGATTCATAAATTACATCATGTGAAAGTTATGTGAAGCTGATATCTAGACAACATATAGTTGTTCAGTAGAAGAACTCACGTATTAGACACATTTCACCTACTACACCTCGTTCACACACATATCTTTTATATCTTGTAATTACATTATATAAGCAAGAATTAAACCGTCAGCATCACAGTTGTAAAATAATGCTGACAATGCAAAACCTCGTCCCCAGAGCCTCCTCGCTTTTTGATTTACAAATTAAATCAAAAAGCGAAGAGGCTCTGAGGACGAGGTTGGACAATGCAACTATTATGCACAAATAATTGTTTTTTTCGATAGGATCTGTCTTCTGAGCTGATTATAATACGATTTGCTAAATTCTAAAAGATACAAGTTTTGTTTAGATTACCATCTTCATCGATATACATAATTCATTTCAATTTCTACTTTTCATCAATTCCACGAACTTCAAACAAACATTCTTAATTCCAGTAGACTATCATCCCAGCAGGCGTACGATAAAAAACAACGTTGTAATACCTTGTTGCCCCTTTTTACGCCAAACTTTATTGGCGTTAATTTTGACCACTTGGCGTAATTAGGGCCGGCGTTAGAGGGGCCGCGTTTTGCAAGGGAAAGGGTTTTGACCGGCGTTATTTTTAAAACACAAGTGGAAATTTTTTTTTTAGTGGGAAAACATTTATGTGCTTTTAAGTTGGTATTACCTAGCCTGGGGATCAAACTCTGACCAGCAGCGTACAAACTCGTCTAAATGGTGTGGTCCAAGAATTGAGCTATCGCGAGTAAGATATTCAAAGTTGTCCATAATAACAGCAACAAAAAGATTGAGCAACTAAAACAGAAGAACATGGCAAGTAACAGCAAAGAAAAGGAAGTTGTTAGACTTCTCTTTAGTTAATTATTTTACAGTTATAAATTTTCTGCAAAAACAGAATTTGTGCTATAAACACTTCCGGATATACTCTCCTTGGGTAAAAATGATGAGATTATGAGACATCAATATCAATTCTCCGTTATCAAGGAAAGACAATAAGGTAAAAGAAATAATTAAAACAGTCATGCTCCAATCACAGCCTGTATAAGACAAAACGACGTTCTACTTATGGGGTTAAATGCCATTTGTGAAGTTGAGACTCTGGTTGTAGCAAATTGAAGACGAATCATCTACCGAAGACGTAATAACTATTCAATCAGAACATCATAAATGTCACTTACCAGAAACATACAAAAGAATATGAAGGATGAAAAATATGCACGTGCTAAGATAGTATTGCCACACCCTGAAAGTTTTTGTTCAGCACTCGCATAAGTTTGATCACAAGGTGCTTTATCGTAACATGCAGACATCAAAGAACTCCAACTTTCACCAGTTGCACATCTAAATTAAAAGTGGTCATGACGATTAAAGTTAAGCTTACGCGAAATCAAACTCTCGTAATCTAACCTAAGAATCGATAGGGGAGGAAATTCATGCCGATTATAGCTTCATCTCAAAATTTCATTTTAATTTCAGATCGAGTGGCATTGTGCATATACGAAGTGTATATTATTGTAGACACTTATTTATAAACACTTTTTTTGGAATGAATAGTAAAAGAATTCAAACTAAGTTGTAAAGGGTTTTTTTGAGATAAGTCACTGGATTTCCATCTCTGAAGAAGTGGTTATTATGCCTGTGAAACAATTATGCCTAAATGCAGTAAAGACTATTTTAAACAGACTAAGCACCAGGAAGGCTCCAGTATAACCTTGATTTGTTAAGTCAAAGACCGGAGGGGGGAGGGGCATTTCGTTTGATTGCCTGGATGATATGAGCTGAAATTTTAGGAGATTGAGTACATCTCTATTGGCAATCAGATAATTACACAAAAAATTGAAAAAATATTATCCAGGGGGCTCACGAGACCCGTTTTTGACCGGGGGTAGAATAAAAATTGGGTCATTTTATATTCTAGGCGACTTATGCTGCAGGAAGAAATGAAAAAAAATAAAAAAATTCCGGCTACTTATTTATGAAAGAATTGTTAGATTCCGTCATGCACGTTACAACAGAGAATATAACACAATTGAAACGCCCATAGGTATTCAAAAAGGGGATCTATGAAAGGCTCCTGACTTTTCATTATTATTTCGAGCCTTGGGTGGTGCTTGGGTGGTGCTTACTTTTTGGGCATATTTGACGCTCTGGAGCTTATAAAGGTGGTGTTTATAAAAAAGTGTATTATCTGATTGGAATAAGGAAATAACTGGGGTTTCAATTTCCCAAAGGAAGGAGGAATCCTGAACATCGCCTGCTTATATGAAGGGTAACATTCTTCCTGAAAAGTGTTATTGTGTCTGGTTACGATGATGAAAATGAATGCGCAAAAGGAAATTGCCTATTGTCTATTACAAAATAGAAATGCATTATTTTCTTTAGCTTCACCACTCATTATGTTCGTAATCAAGAAGAAAATGCTAGTCTTGTTGCGTATAGAAAAATTATATTTTTAAGTGTGTGAATTATGTGAATTAGTCAACAGCTGTCTCAAAAATTATTACTTTTCTTGTACATATTATACAATTGTTGTTACTAAGTTTCTTACATTAGTCTTATTTCACTAGGAATATAAGACTTTTAATTATCTTTAGCTATTTTCCTGCGGGTTAACAGGAGAGAACTCACACCAAATGCAATCTTGACGGAAATAGTGTCTAACCTAACTGCCTTTCTCTCCTGTTAACCCGCAGGAAATCAGGAAAACAAATTGACTATTCTAACCATAATTGTAATCAGAAGATAATAAATAACATTTCGTAATAAGCTGCTACTGTCATAGCAACCTCGATCTCATGGCTTCTTTGCCTTTTTTTGCAACTCGATTTACGTCATAATTATGACAAATAACGCAAACCAATCAGGTTTGAGAATCCACCAGCCTGCACCAGGGCTTTCTTTTGCCACCATCCTCAAAAAAGGGCAAAGAAGCCATGGGATCGATGTTGACTGTCATGGATCATGAACACCAAGAGAAAAGGTCTACCAGAAAGGCTGATGAATAAACGTGCCCAAGTACAAAAATGCTTTATAGAGGCCAGACCAAATCTTTACGCTAGATTTTAAAAAATATGAACGCAGCAGTTGTATTGCCATAAATCCCTTCAGTTTTGACGAAAATGTTAAATGCAATATCGAAAATATTGACTGCAAATAAAAAATGTTAAAGAAATGAAAAATGTTAAATGCGAAACAAGAATGTTAAATGCGAATTACGAAATCTTAAATGCATATGAAAATGTTAAACGCAAATGAAAAATGTTGAATGGCAAAGAAAAATGTTAAATGCGTATGAGGAAATCTTGAATGCGAATAAAAAATCTTGAATGCAAATAAAAAATGTCAAATTCGAACGACGAATCTTGAATGCAGGTATAAAATGTTAACTGCGAATGACGTAGTCTTAAATGCAAATGAAATGTTAAATGCAAATGAAAAATGTTAAATGCGAATCAGATAATCTTGAATACAAATGAGGTAATCTTGAACGTGCGTGACGGAATGTTGAAATTTGCACCGTTCGGACAACCATACCTTTCAGAAAATCAAATTAGATTCAAAAAATTCACATTGCGTTCAAAAGTTACAGGGACACTTAATTTTGCGAAAAATATGAAAAATACTGACATCAGCAAAATGGATATCGTTAACGTCATCAAGTTTATATTTTTTGTACAATTAAGTGTTTTAAAGAACATCTGTGACAATTTTTAGGCTATACGGACCTATAGAACAGAAGTTAGATAAGGGCCCAATTTTGCTCCCCTTGCCCGGCCTTTAACATTCATATTTATCGACGTTATCGACGTTATCGAAATTAAATTCTCGCGAAATTTTCTTCTCTTAAGGTATACAGATTCTTGCACAGATATTATAAGCAAAGCTATCGTCAGTTTATGAACGCAGTTCAGAGTGAGTGTAATGGTTTCAGCTGACTTTCAATCGAATTTGCAGAGTTGTGGACGTTTTGCTTAGATTATTTTGGAAAAGAATACGCTGTGGTAGTAGACTGTGGTAGTAGGCGAACTATACGCTGTGGTAGTAGGCGAACTATATCAATTCAAGTACTTTTATAAATTCAAGATAGATGGTCTTACCTGAACAATAGCAATAAAGCTTGTAAAATTGTTCGAAAGTTATTATATTCATGGATCACTTTCTTTGGATTTAATTCGATCTTAGCAAATGACTATAAAAAAAAGATTATTCCCTCACATACATTATCAATCTTAATCTCAATCTGTATCAGAGATTGATGATACTACTCACTAGGAGACAAACATGTTACCTAGTAATACAACCTTCGGTAAGCTGTTAGAAAACAGAAGAAAACTTGAGGTATGTATTTTCCAACGGACACTGTCTGTTGCTCAATAGAATAACGTTATATTTTAGTTAGTGTTTAGTATTAAAGATATTGATTATTAGGCCCACCCTTTACAGTATGCATGCTTATTTTGAAACAACAGTATGCAGACCTAAACTGAGAATTGAGTAAAAATAAATTTTGTTTCTTTCGAGATAATCCATAATTACTGTGTCCAGATTTTCTATAATCTACTCTCCAAATCTTTATTCTCAAGACATACGTCACAACTGGACCTCGAATTTCCGAACACGCGATTTATCGAATTCCCCGATTTTTGAGGGACCAACTTTTTTGTTGGTCCCTTGCATCTCCCTTAACCTTTCAGGCTACTTCGATTTTCCGAACCCCCGATTTTTCAAACTATTTTATCGGTCCCTTCATAGTTGGAAAATCGGGGTTCAACACATCAAGTTATTTCGTACCTGCATTCCAACGATAGCGTAGATATAAAACAGGAGTAATAATAACGCAGTGACGTAAGGTAAAGCCTAAAAGAAGAAAAAGACATATCATCCTATTAAATATGTTTTTCATGTCAGCGTCAACTTATTGCGCTAGAAGAAGAATCATGTTTCAACGATGAACAACAAAAGAGGTATATTTAGCAGTAGGTTTTTCCTACTCGTTCTTTAAAAGATTCGAACATGTATTACTTGTAATTCAGCTGGTGTTAACCGATTTGAATTTGCTCTTGGTGGAATATCCACTCCCTCCCTCTCTATTAGAAATAATCGTACTGGAGAAGAGACGGTATCTTATATTTAAACATTTATATATCTTTTTCATCTCTATGTATACCGATTTAAAAAAAATCAAGTAACTATAGATCAATAAAACCACTCGGTTGATATATTCCGAAGTGGACTTGATAAAATATAACATTACAGTCATAGAAGAGGTGAAGATAGAATAGCTGTATAAAGAATATTTAATAAGATTAACAAATCCTCAACACTCTTTAATCTAGTCAAAGCAATAAACAGGAGAACAAAATTCATTAAGTTATAATAGCTCAAAAAATGGCGCGCAACCATTTGTTAACCATTATCTCTTGGTTCTCTGACTAGTAGGTGTAAATCCATCGTCACGGATGGTCAGTGGTATAGATTATAAAAGCGTTCTTACTTTGAATGACTGCAAAAAGGTCCATAACATAATGCGAATTGATGCACCTTTGCGTAACAATTTGACAATACGAGCGGCTCGACATAAACGGAACATACTAGGATCAATAAACTTCAAGTGTTCCTAAAAGATGAAGTAACAGAAATCTAGAATAGAATCAAAATCCAAAGTTGTTTCCATTTTATGGAAAGGGTAAAATATATTTAACAAAATTAGATTCCTCTCTCATTGGTAAATCTAGGGTAAATATATTAAAGAATTATCCGTCTTTATCGGAACAGGGGCTACAATATGTACACTGACATTTTTTCCGGTGTCAATATGACGCTGTAAACAGCTTCATTTTAGAGTGCCTATACCGATACTCCATG
>JAUCNQ010135227.1:0-17377 GCA_032352715.1 Bougainvillia muscus | reverse complement strand
TAACACTTCATCTAAGGTGAAAATGAAGCGAATTGTGAAGCGAATTTAAGCGAATTTTTGAGACGGTCCCTAAAAACCCGCTGAAATCGATAAAATGATTAAAAGATAAAGTAACTTTCATGCTGTTTCAGTGAATTTAATACAATATAAACTCAGAAACGCTTGTTTACAATACTTACTGGGATTTATTTCAATAGTTCTTGTTAACAGGTTCCAAGCTTTCATGTAATAACCTTCTTGCTAGAAAAACATAATCAGATTTTTTTCGTCATACATAACCATATAAAGTAATACCTTTTTGACAGAATATTCACAACATGGAATAATAACCAATGGGAAAATATCAGTATGTGAACGATCAATAACCCTTGTTGTAACAAAATGGTCACACACGCTTTAACAATCCTGAAGCAAAATGCTTCAGGATTGTTAAAACATGTATGTCCATTTAAATGGACACTTGGCGTTAAAGGGTTAAAAGAGATTTATTCATAGAAGAGCTACCAAATCTACCTCACTTGGCACTTAAGCCCGGGATTAATGATGACAGTACTGGTCGTTGTAAAAATGATTGTTCTTTAGACTTATTCTGTTTGGCTGCCGTTCATTATTGAACTGACCAATCTTCAAAACGATCATTCGGTTTTGCTCCACTCCTATTAATTTTCATTCAGAGGTAGTGTAATGACACTTCTTCGGTGATGAAATGAAGCGACTTGTGACTTTTTGAGACTGACCCTTAATTAAAATTTAATACTGACGACCAATCCTCAACGTGATCATATGTTTTTCGACTACCGCGCCGTACTTTTTAATTAAAATCATATACCTTGATTGAATGTGCTAGGTTAACACGAGCTTGGACGCAAAGCGGATTCAAATGAAGTGCTCGTACATAATCACGTCTAAAGAAAAAATAAGAATAAACAATCAAACTTTTTATCCAACAACCTGCACAAAAGTGGACTATGATCAACGGCTGTGATTTCTGACAGTAAGTTTAAGTGAAATTTAAGGCTAAAATCAGTATACCAACGGTTTTCAACCGCTAGCTATCAAGTTAAAATAAACATAGAATATAGCATAAAAATCCCAATGAATCATTGAAACAGTTCGAATACAAGTAAAATATTTCTCCAAGTACAAGTATATGATGTAGAGGTTGTAACTAGACCACGGTACAGAATGCTAAATGGACTCTTTATGTGCAAACAAGTAGAAAACAATCCATCTTCCACGCAGGGGCACAAGGGAAAGACTATCCTTGAAAGAATGTTTATTATTTTACTTTCAAACGTCATTACCATTGAAGTAGTTATACCTAGCTAGTTGACTTGATAAAGGCCCATAATCCATCAAAACATTGCCACGTGCAAGTAAAGCTTCGTAAAAGTACGAATCATTTTCAAGGGATGTTGTAAATGAGCGAATTGCTTGCTCACGTTCTCCAAGCCTGAAAAACAATGAAACGTATGGTAGAAATGTTAGTAAGTAAGTACTAAGTATTGTATAAATGCACTTTTTTAGAATCTGTTTCTCAAATTAGAAGAGGAGCTTTTGAAAGCAATTGTCTTATCTACGAAACAGGCTGGGATAAATTGCTATGTTAAAAAGGAAGAAATGTTTACGGTGTGAAAGATCTTCAATTTTTAATCCCTTGACAGTTATAAGATAAAAGATCCTATCTAGAATAACAGTAACGCTTCCCCTGAGGTAACATGACACAATTTATAGAACAAATGAGAAGAACTTAAGAACTCGAGTTCAGTTTACAGTATTTACAGAAAAACAGGTATAATCTGAATATTCAATTCTACACTTTGACACAAGAAATCCCTATGAAAATATAATATGTACCTATAATAGCACAATCCTAAAGCATGATGAATGCTTGCATTCGAACAGTCACCCTATGAAAACAAAACCGTGTAATACATCATCTGCATTGCTCAAAAATAATTTTTAATTTCAGAAAAGTATACAAAAAGACACTTCCCCTAAGAGGTTAAGTATGCATAAAGACACTTTACCTGAGATAAAAATAATATGAATGAAACGAATTTTAAATCGATTTTTTTTAAAGTTTGTCCTTAAAACTGATGCTTGTTCGCTTGTACAGCTGAGAGAAAAAAGGAAATAAATCACTGATGCTATTCACTTGTTTACACTTTTCCGATGAGAAACTACAGTTTGTGAATTGGATAATATCATTCTGATTATGATCAAATCAGTTTACCAAGGTGGATATCGTTACATGAAAAGCTATGTTATCCACTAAGCAACCGTCTACAAAAATCGATTAGAAATTCGTATCAGTTTTCATACAGAAGAAGAGCCATAGTGCATACTTAGTATACTGTATTGAAAATAGCACGATTTGCGATATAAACTTTGCGGACGGTGCCAAACCATTTTATTCAACAACCGACATCTGGAGTTTTATTCAAGATTCGAGTTGGTTGTAATGTTTTAAATCCTTAAAGTTCAACATCACTTTTCATGCAGTGTATAAAAGCAATACCTCTAATGTTGCTTGAAAATCTTGTCTAGCGTTGTTTATGTCACCAATATGAAAATATAATAAACCTCGATTACGTAATGCCTGGAAAAATAAAGATACCATTATCAGTCATGTGTGCATTGGTAAGACACTGTTTACTCGTATTAGAAATCATAATATTTTCAAATAAAAAAATGTTCTTGTGCATATTTACGGACCATACATCTTTAACAGAAAGATGTAGGAGAGTCGTGAAACAAGCTAGTGCATGGTAAGGTTCTAACCATCTCCATCTATGCAGTTATCTAATTATCACCAAAAACCTTTTATTATTTGTCGGGGTCGTTACTTATTATTTATGTATTCACCGTGTCGAATTCTCTTCATTTTACTGACTGGTAAAATCCAGACCTTCTTACAAATCAGTTCATACACTAGAATCTCTTATAACAATACCATCTAAATAACGTATGAGAGTTATTTCAAATAATAAAACGGATTAAATTGATAAATGATACTGCACATGAATATTCAAGTTATCCATTAACAATTTAACCAATCTGAAGAAATCCCCAATTCTACTCCACATTTCTGCAGATTGCTCGATAAAATTCTTAAAGGAAAACATCAGTTTATATGCAGTAAAAGTTTTCGGTGAACTCTTAATCCTTGAAAACATTATTATTTTAGCACATTGTTTAGAGATGATTCCAAATGATGCAAGCAACCAACCTTCATCTTCAACGTTTCATCACTCATCAGGACAATACTGTAGTCTTTTAATGCCTTTAGGTAAGAAGAATAGCAACTATCAACATCAACCGCCAATACACATGGTATTGTTTATTTCCCAAAATGCATCAGGAGAATCAGCTTCACAGATAAACCTCACATAAAGTAACACCACCAACACATTCACTACCTTTTGTGGGAGAATTTACCAGGAGAAATTTCGGGGTAATTTCAGTGTTTGATACTATGATATTGACGTAGGGCCATAGCAACGATTTTAATATTGAGGGGGGAGAGAAAGGCAAAATCACGTAAGTGATTCGTGCTTTGCAGGTGGGGGTATGGTAGGCGCTGTAAGTTAGGGAAATTATTGGGGGCGGAGCTGGGGCCCCTAAGTCCTGAAGTTGCTACGGCCCTGTTAATGAATTGAGTGCCACCGCAAGAAATAATGCGAGATATTAGACTGACAATGCCAGACTGGTTCTATAAATAGTGATAAGACCTCGTCCTTAATATTTTACACAACCATCCAAAACACGAGATGTTACTAACCTTAAAATAAAACTTTCTAGCGTGATAACAAACAGCTCTATTAAAGTAAGCAAGTGAACATGATGGGTCGACATCAATTGCTTGACTAAGATCTTTTATTGCAAGTTTGTATGACTGAATATTATATTTGATTGCACCTCTAAAAAATAACATAAAAGAAGATAATGTATTTGAACAATGTACAGGCACCAGACAGTGTCTTACAATAAAGATAAGTTGTTCACTTGATTCACACGTAGAGAAAGTTTTGATTAAAATCTTTAACCCTTTATATACGGTGTCAGAAAATGGTCATACATGCTTTAACAATCTTGCAGCATTTTAAAAGCACGTATGACCATTTTGTAGACCCGCGCATTAGGGTTAAGACGTGAAATGACCCTAGCAGACAAATCTTTGAAAAACATAATATCTAAAATAATATAATATCTAAAAGATGTCTTTTACTTTAGGCGTGTGATAAAAGATTTCGAAATTAAAAACTGTATATTTTTGGGAATCCTTTGCAAGTAGTGTAATGAATTTTTAAAAAGCATTTCCATTGGGGAAAATATAGAATTGACTACAGCATGAACTACTATTATGGAGTTTACGCACAGTCTATCATACAACGAGTAATCTATATGCACAAAGGTAAATACAACGTTACCGTAGTAGATTAGACTTTCCGTAAACTACTCTTACCTATTTAAGAACGCTCGTACACTTCTGTTTTGTAATTTCACAGCTTCGTTACAGTTCATAATAGCTTTTGCATATCTTTTATTCATACCATAATAATTAGCTCGTGCTAAGTAAGCCTATGGAACAATACGAGAGATCGTGCTAAATAAGCCTATGCGAAACAATATGAAGGGCTCGTGCTAAATAAGCCTATGGAACAATACGAGAGATCGTGCTTAATAAGCCTATGAAACTATACGAAGGACTCGTGCTAAGTAAGCCTATGAAAAAATACGTGGGCTCGTACTAAATACGCCTATGAAACAATACGTGGGCTCGTGCTAAATAAGCCTATGGAACACAATACCAGGGATCGTGCTTAAGCGGGATTTCCATACTATTTCAAAATAATTCGATCAGAAAAAGTTGTTCTATTGTTCCTGTTGTGTTTCTATTTATTTAGTTTTTCGAAATCGAAATATTTATTTCGTTGGACTCAGTTCAACTAAAAAAGTTCGATCAAAAAGAGTTCGTAAGAAATAAAATACATAATAGACAAACAATAGAACAACTTTTTTCAGATCGAAATTATTTTTAAAAGCGTGGAAATCCCCCTTAAATAAGCCTATGAAACAATATGAAGGGATCATGCTAAATAAGCCCATGAAACGATACAAAGGGATCGTCTAAAACATCATATTTAACATTGCTTTGTTTATCCATCTTAGTTTTAATGATGTCATACCCAGAGGCGGACTCAGAACATGCTTTTACAAAGTCACAGCAATGAAATAGAAATTCAAATCATACTCAAGTCATTAATTCTCATAAGGCCCATCATCATACATAACAGCTATTAAGAATTAACTTTTAGCTCTTCCTCGTGTTGTTCTGACTTAAGCTGGTTTTCCACTAGGGAATTTTTTCGATCGAATCGATTTATTTCGAAGTTACACGTGCGCAGCTAAAAAAAATTACGCAATATTAATTCGTATGTCGAATTCGATTGTCGAATTTAGTAGTAGGATTGAATCCTACATTTTTAATCGAAAAAAGTCGCAAACCAATCAAAAGCCTCAAATATTAATTTCTTTATAATCTTTATACTTCGTATCAATGCAACCGTTTATTTTTTAATTGTTTACTCTTCTTCGAAAAGGGGCGCTTTTTTTAGTGGAAATCAGAAAATGTTACGACGAAAATATTCGCAGCGAATAAATTCGATTCGATCGAAAAAATTCGCAAGTGGAAAATCGCCTTTAGGGATGGATCTGCCACTGTACCCATGGCAAAGTAATGGTGATAAATTAACTCATTTTATTCTTGAAGAAATGGTTTTATTTTTATACACAAAGACACTCTTCCTGATGTGCAAATTGAAACGGGTTATAAAATACTTCTTGAATTTTAATTCTGTCCGAAACATTTTTATAGAGTTCAATAAAATCGTCTACAATAACATTATGTCTATGCAATGAACAGAACAGAATGGAGAAAGCGTGTCATGCAATGCCGAGCAAGCTCGATCAACTAACTAACTAACTATGCAATGAAAGTTCTAATCAAATTCAAAATGGATCACAAATTGTGAGAACAGAATGTAATTCGACAGCATAAGGGTATTATCATCTAAGGCATAAAATCTTCTAATTCCATTTTATTAAAATTGGAGAAAAATAAGACAGAAATATAAATATAACTTAAAATTGAGCGAATTTTTTTCGTAATATTTTACATCACCAGACTCTTATTATTTTCACTTTTATAATATAAGAGCCTTATGATGTTAAATATTGTCAAATCGTTCGCTCAATTTTAACTTATATTTATATTTCTGTTTATTTTTATCCATCTAAGGCACGTTATCTGCATAATAAAGAAAATTTATCGAAGCAAAATGATTTAGTAAAACCTACCTGATAAAACGTTGGTTGATTAGCTAAAGCACGATTAAAATCATGAACACCTTTTGATGTACCAAGTTTCATCTTTACTAAGCCTCTCTGATAACTAGCCTAAAGATAAAAGTATTAGAATAAGAAAAATTGTTCAAATGGTAAGATAATCAGAAATAAAAGTTTTAAACGCTCTCTATAAAGAACCGTTTCAAGTATTCACAAAGTATCTTTGTGCACACTGAGATGAAAATGAAGCGATTTGTGAAGCTAATCTTGTGGACAGTCCCTTACTTCAGCATATTCTGGTTGTACTTTCAAAGCATTGTTGAAGGCTTCAAGAGCTTTTTTATTTTGTTTCAACTCAACATGACACATTCCAACTAAGTAGAAGATTTCAGAAGCTTCTCGTGGCCAACTCATTTTAGGATTCCATGGTTTCTAAATGAGAGAAAACACATTGGAATTACTAGCTATTAACATTATCATATGGATCCAACTCCTGCATGGTGACCACAGAAATTCTAATTTCAGAACCCAGGACATTTGGTCTATTGCAAGGACATATTTGGCATAATTTCCAGTTTTTATTTAAATATACCGGATTTTCAGTTTTAAAAAATCAGCCTTTACATGCAGTAAAACTTTAGTAAGTAGTAATTAAACAGAGCAGAGAATTTTTTTGAAGCATTAAGTAAAAAAATATCAGGACAAATAAGGAAAAAACAAAAATTTATTCAGATTTCCAGGACAAAATCCAAAATCCAGGACTTTCCAGGATTTTCCAGGACTATGTCACCATGTCCTGTAGAACTGCATTTTGTTGTCTTTAAGATGTTTTATCAAACAACCTGTATAAATTCGGTGTCTAAAAATAATAAAATAATTAAAATGCACAACATTAATTTTTATCCAGCGGAGATGGGAGTAAACAAAGTTATGCAAATCTTAAGCATTCGTACAAAAATCGTACAAAATAGGAAAACAAGCTAATGTTAATTGGTAATTATTAACGATTAGTTTGCATTCATATAAAGTTGTGGTGGTCAAACTTACTATGACATTCAAGGCTTGACTAAAGCTTCCCACAGCTTCAACATACATTTTAGCTTTCATCTTAGTTTTACCAGACAGTGTATAAAGGTACGGAATAGGTTGACTCTTTACAGCAGTATCTAACATACCAATTGCCTAGAATAATAATAGTATATACATAGTTTGTTGCCAATTTAAACGACGAAAGCAGTAGTGCAGTATAAAAAGAAGATGTCTAAAGAAGCTTTTTAATCGACAGCAATAACAGCGTGTTTTTAATCTTTCGCCTATTAAGAGTTTCTGGCAATCCTGCACTTGTGATGACGATACTGTTATCGTACTACTACTACTGTACTACTAAATGCAGGAAGTAAATACATGGTTCCCCCCCCCTTAAACCATGGGGGGATTTCTTTTAGGAAAAGGGTGCAAAAGAGGGGAGGTTTGTCATAAAATGGGGGGGGGGAGGTCCAAGTGGGGGGCAAAACTATTTCTAGGGGAGGCAGGGGGGATGCATGGTCTTTCATTTCTTGGTACAGTTGGGTTGGAAGGTGAGATTACTGTAAGTATTTTTCTCTAAATTGTTTCATCATTTCCAATGTTAGTCATTTTAATGTTGGACATGAACACATCAAGATTTCCGGCTTAATTCTCTCATAAATCCTGTTTTATGAGGAAATTCGCCGCTACCATTTTAGATCCTCCGGTGCGGATGATAGGAGGTATTTTTCGGGACATATTGTAGGGGGATTGTATTTTTAGGGGGGGGGGGGACCACTTAGACACCATGAACCAATACGGGGTATTCTGAGAAATATAAAGTAAACCTATTTCTCCACAATGGTTACAAGAAAGTACACAATAACATTAAATTAAGTGTAGGTCAGGGGCGGATACAGAACATGATTTTACCTAGTCACAGCAATGAAATGGAGATTCAAAGCATACTCAAAGTCATTAATTCTAATAGCTTTATGTATGATGATGGTCTCTTAAGACCCCCTCATCATACAGAAAGCTATTAAGAATTAAAACTTTTATATGCTTTGACTAGGGCTGAATCTGCCACTGTAGGTATTACCTTATCAAAATGCTTTAAGAAGGTTTCAACAGCAGCGTGTTGCGTCGTTGATGATGTTTTACTGCTACTCATTGCAGCGCACTGTCTGAAAATAACAAACCAACAGAATTGAAATCAAAAAATATAATTGGTTTTAATTTAATCTCAGATGCAGTGTCATTGTGCATACAAATAATTAAATAAGCAAGAAAAAGGCTGGTTTATGCAGTGTTAACCTAATCAAGTTTTGATGAAGCACCACGAGGGTGCATGTAGTGCAGAGTCGGATCTAGAAGCTTGAAAATAGTAGGCATGTGCCTGTGAAGAAGTGTAAAACCATTAAAATTTCAAAGAAATTTTAATAGTTTTACACTTTTTCGCAGGTGTTTGCCTACTCTTGGATCCGGCCCTGTAGTTGTCCAGTCTGAGGAGTTTCATGTCTTACTTTATATGTAAGCTTGCTAATTCATGTTCTTTCATCTTCAATAGTAATCGACCCTAAAAAATACGCAAGCATTTATCAAATAACAATTAGGTTAATACCTTTCAGTGGTTATTCTCAAGTTTCTTCTAATAATTAAATGTAATAATGTGCCGCCTTTTTGCCTTGATAATAGTTCTTTTGTCTTTCCCTCAGCATTACGAAGAAAGTAAGATCGAAGGATAATTATAGGTTCAGGCGCAAATTCGAAATTTTAGCCTGAGATTAATATTAACGTCACTAACAGCCTGTATTGAAGAACTCGAAGTGCAATTGGAATACAAAATATCGTATGTCATGCTTTACCAGCACCACTAAGGGTTCGTCTTAAAAATATTCGCTTAAAAATGCGCTTCAATTTCAACTCAGATGAAGTGTTATTGTTCATACAAAGTATGCACAACAACACTTCATCTGAGATGAAAATTGACAGGAATGAAACGAATTTTGAGACGGTTGCTAACATCTAATGACATGCATTTTGTATCATTCCCATACGATGAAAAGTGGATACATAGTATGTTCCATGGCACTTTTTATACTTTAACAGTTTTTGATACAAAAATTAGAGCTCAACTATTATTTTTTTTCAATAGTAAACAAAGAAATAAAATAATAAATAATTAATACAAATGTTATCATTTTCATTTTTCATTTTAAGTTACTAAGGATACGTTTACATGAAGACTTTCTATAGGCGAAATGAACTGTCATGGCTTCTGTTATTGGTTAAATATTTCCGTCGGAAAAATTTAACCAATCAAAAAAGCAATGACAGTTAATTTCGCCCGCAACGATTTTCCATGTAAACGTGTCCTTAGGCTGATTTTCTTACTCAAACGATTTTTGATAGGATGTTTGATACCGAAGAAGAACAAGGATGCAAAGAGTTAGGATATAAAACATTCCATACCCTAGCAACAATGAAATCTGTGTTATCAGGTTGCATATGAATTACTCTAGTGTAATCCTTAACAGCATTTCCAATCTAAAAATATACTCTAAGTTTAATGTATAGGCCCTTTTAAGCGTATATCTTTCTGGCGCTGCCCCTTGAACTCCTGGTAAAAGTGTCCCTTTTATGTAAAATAGTTTCAAAGGAAACTAGGTACTGTTAGGGCTATCTTACATAAATATTGCCCTTATTAAACCTATATCATGCTGTCCTCCTATTCTACATTAGATAATGATGTACCTATGTCGGATTCAAAAATAGCCTTCAAAATGACGCAATATCATCTCAATTAGACACAATTCATTGGTTTAAAACGATTGTGGTTAAAAAGAAAAGGGTTCTGAATATTTTTCTCAATATAAAATGATTGTATGTAATCAGAAGCTGATAATCTCGATTTCCAATTCCATGCAGTAAAGGAAGCTCTTAGTCTCAAAAATTCGCTTAAATTCGCTTCACAATTCGCTTCATTTTCACCTTAGATGAAGTGTTATTGTAACACGTAAGTGTTACAATAACACTTTATCTGAGGGGAGAATTATTAGATATTAAGCGAATTGTGAAGCGAATTTAAGCAAATTTTTGAGACGGTCCCTTAAAAAGAATCCCAATGAAATATTGCAGGTTTTCGATATCATTTTCTTTTTATTTATAGTTTTGACACAAATAGATTAAATAGATCTATATTGTCTGATGGTGTCAAAATGGTCACAAACGATTTAACAATCCTGAAGCATGTTTAAGTGTGTATGACCATTTAATAGACACTAGACATTGAAGGGCAAAATAGTTATACCATCCCTGGCTTTTTCAAGGCACAGACCTGTTCAATCTTTTCATAGGCTTCAGCTCGACATAAAATAGCACGTATATATGTGGGGTCGTTCTTCAGAGCTACGTTAAACCTTTTGATAGCACTAAAGACATAAAAAAAGATGAACACAAACTGTTAAAAGAAATCATATTCATTATAGTAGAAAATATTCTTTTAACTCTTTAATGTACAGGTTTGCAATATGGTCACACGTGCTGCAATGTTGCAGGATTTTTAAAGAGCGTATGAACATTTTTTAACACTGAGCTTGCATTTAAGGGTTAAACGAAGAAAACAGGAAACAGAGAATAACATTTAATAGTTACTATTTTTCTTACCTGCAAGACTGGTATTTAAAATCATACCCTTTTTATCTTATTTTATCTCAAAAGCACAAAGAAGTATGTTCGGAATTGAAAATTTTGTTTTGTCACCACTTTATGGCCAAAATCATTAATAATTTGAATAAAATCATAAAACAAAAAGGTATACGAGGAGTTGTGGGTGGTATTGGTAGTAACATACCCTGGAATATCTTTTCTATGTATCATATTTATAACACCCAGATTGATATGGGCCGCAGACAACGATCGATTCAATCGAACAGCAGCTTCAAAGTCTGTACTTGCCTGTTCATACCTACATGGAGAGAAAAGTAGTTTGATGCTAGATATTGATACTTAACTAAAACGAAATGTCCTCAAGTTATAAATTTCATTCTCTTGTTATAAGTGATTGTAATTCTGAAAATATTTTTTTTTAATACTCGTTGCTCTAACCATTCCGTTTTGAATTGGACCGAGGTATTTCTTATCTAAAATCTCTTTCATTTTTAAAAGAACTTAACCATTTAACGGTAACAAAATGGTCGCACATACTTTAACATTCAATTTTTCAATTGATCAATTTTAAAGTGTGTTTGGCCATTTAATAGACATTAGGTATAGAAGGGTTAAGAGCGAGTTACCGGTTAAAAGAAAATTATGGTATAACATTATGCCATTATGGACCATAGGTTTAATTCGTAATGTTGTCTGTTTGGTACAAGGAACTTATACCCCACTTTTATGTTCCAAAAGTGGCATACCTGAGGCTTGTATCGAGAATGCACTTTAATTCATTTTACAATCGTTTTATATTCATATTAGATGAAGTGCCATTGTGCATAAAAAGTATTCACAAAGACACTTCATCTGAATAGAAATTGGGAAGAATGAAGCGAATTTAGAAAGTGATTTGTTGAGACGGTGAAACACAACAACATGCATTACACGACCATATATACGATAGTATCCATACCAAAAATAAAAATTATGATTACGACCATTTTTAAGTTTAATTTATTTATCAACAAAATAAAATGAAATTAAATTTTTATTTTCAAAGCCTCTACTCACTTTTCGATATTCATGTAGAGAACACCTCTGTGAAGATACGCATTGACATTAACCAAAGAACATTCCAACAACAATGATACGCTAAGGTCTTGAAGAGCTTGTTTCGGTAATATTCTAAAGAAATTATTAATAAGTCGATAATGCTCAATTCACAAAGTCGTTTCATCCGAAATATTTTAGTTTACCACAGGAAAGGTGTCTTTATGCATACTTTTCGTGCACGAAGATATTTTCTCCTAAACGTGTCAATAAGTAACCATTATTTTCAAACTGAATAGGGAGCCTCATCTATGTAGACGTTTGACACTCATAAAAGGATAAACTTAGACTATCGCTTTCCTAAAGAATATGATAAAACGTTTCCTACATGTGAGCAATGTCGTTCCCAGCGCCTCTTGTTGCTACTCAGAGCCGAAGCGACGTGTGAGATGAAGGTTGTTTTATATTAGTCCATACAACTTCCAATGATGGCTTAAAAAACACAGTCAAATCTTACTTCCTAATCAAGCAGCCACGATGATAAAATGCTTTGTAATTATCTGGTTGGAGATGAATGCAAACTGAAAAATCTGATATGGCTTTTTCATAATGGAACTAAAAACAAATAATAATTTCAAGATCTAAGGAGCTGTATTTACGAATTCGCTTTATTCCTATTAATTTTTATCTCAGAAGAAGTGTCTTTGTGCATACTTTGTGTGCACAATGACACTTCATCTGAGACGAAAATGAAGCAATTTGTGAAGCGAATTAAAGCGAATTTTCGAGATGAACCCTAAATACTGCAGTATGAAGTGAAGTAATTAGATGAAGGCTTTTTTTTTTTTTCTCTAAACAGGTTCAGAAAAAAAGGATTAAAAAAGAGTTTAAAAAATGCATTGGAAAACCAATCTCGATTTCAGTGCATTTTTTATCTTTCTAATTCTTTGGATAGTCGATACGAAATTTTTGTATCGACTATCGTAGTATCAAAAAATACAAAATGCTTGGGACGAAGGTGGTTGGGAAATGGAAAACCCAGTCAAAATATGGTACAAACCATTAATATTTTTCTTCCCTCGAAAACATCGAAACTCTTGAAAACACCCAAGATGGTGTGCATTTTCATTTTTGAAATGGTTCAAAAGAGTTGAGTTTTGTAATGAGATTAAAAGAAAAGATTATGGTGTAGTGTCAAAACAAAGTCTGTGATCTTACTAGTTTGGTGTTAGCAAGTGCTCTGTAGAAATACCCACTTGCATTCTTGGGTTGTTTTGATAACAGTTCAGTGAAGTCTTTGACACTTGCCACCCAAGACCTAGAGAAAAGTACAAGTAAAGAGGTTGCTTTTAAATTGAAGACATTTACACAAACAACAGGACATGAGGTGTGTGACTTAGTAGACACTTTTATGTTATTCATAACCTAGAATAATTAAGATCGTCAACAGGGAAGGTTCTGTCAAGTCGAGTTGGGGCTGGGGATGGGGTGTGGAAGAGGCAGACGAATTTATTTTAACCATATTAATACCAGACTTTTTGGGTCTCATATATACCCAGGGGGGGGTGGGGGTACAAAGTACCACAACCCCAAATAATTCGTTAATGGTATGCTTACGTCATAAAACTTAGCACAGTGGCACAACATCACAAGTCCGACATTTTGACGTCGTCGTTTCAATGATGACGTCACCGTGTCAGCGATGTCATCATAATTCAACTTTTTCCCCGGAATTTTGATGATTTTCTCATATTAACACCCTTGGAGGAAACAGAAGCACTGAGCACTTAAATTATAACGGTTTGACATAATAATATATGTGTAATACATTCAAAAATAACCTTACTTAGTCTTTATTGATTAACAATGGTTTTGAATTAATGTTTTGAGGAAGAATGATGGGGTAATATTTTCAGAGGTCGTCTGGGCGCTATAAGGCGCAACTAATTTCAGATTTTTTTCATCATTGTGTTGCCTATAAATAAATATTAAAAGTCACCAGAGGGCAACTGTTAATAATGTATAGAACAAAAGTTATAAGCTAAAGCTCACAATTGTTAGCTAGCGAGGAGTTGTGGAAATAGAAAGGCCGGAAGCAGCCATCTGTACGTGTTCTTCAAATTATGTGTTCGGTAAATATTTGAAATATTCCTACAGAAGTGTCCTTGGTGGAGTTCATTTTTAGCATTGTTGCAAGCTTAAAGCCTGCAACAATGCTAAAAATGCACTCCACCATGCTCGATATCTTAGAAATTTGTTACATATTTACCGAACAGATATTTTGAAGAACACCTCTGGAGGGATGCTTCCGAAAGGATTTCATTTTTACCTGTGTTGGAAATGATACATTCCAATTTTTTCAATAGCAGTGATGTCATCTGGTTTCAATTGATTCGCAACTTTATAATCTTCAAGAGCAAGTAGATCATCTCCTCTCTAACAACAAACGAAATATAAAGAATTGTCCACAAACTTCGTATGGAAATTCAGATCCTAAACTATCAAATTATTAGCCCTTTCACCCTACCAAATCCCCCCTGAAACTTTCACTTTAATCACAGGGTTTATTACAAGGTTAATTTTCTAATAGTTTGTTATTGTTACGTTACTTACAAGAGTTGTTACATAATACCATAAGAAAACATTCGGCTTTAATTGAAGCTGTGTGAGAGCAGTCCATGGGTTACTCTGTGAGAGCAGCTCATGGGTTACTGTGTGAGAGCAGTCAACAGGTTACTGTGTGAGAGCAGTCAACGGGTTACTGTGTGAGAGCAGTCCATGGCTTAACGGGTTACTGTGTGAGAGCAGTCCACGGGTTAACTGGTTACTGTACAAGAGCAGTCCACGTCTTAACGAGTTACTGTGTGAGAGCCAGTCCACAGGTTAGTCCACGTTTTAACCACAGGAAGAAAAGGTTTAGAATGACAGCAATAACAGTGAGATAAATAATTTCAAATTCCTTTACTTTGAATTAAGTAACACTACGCGAAAAATCATGTTATCCAATAGCACAACCTGTAGCTATCCTTCGGATAACATAAGACAGCATGAGGTTGGTTTATGTTTTCCGATGGACAACTGTAGGTTGTTTAGTTAGATAACATGATTTTTGTGCAGTATTTTATGTGCAATGTAAAATCTAATCTAATCTTAGAGCGGATAACCTGCTTTACATGGGAAGAACACTTGAAACGAAAGGATTATGAATATCACTACGATGAAGACAATTAAACAAACCAGACGGGTATAAGCATATTATTTTAATTTTTTTCTGTCTCCCCAGAAAGTAAGCATTGCGATTCAGTGAATACATACTCCATCTTACTCTTGAAGGTTAACTCCCGCCAAAAAAGTTAGCATTTTTACAGATGGACCTTATAACATCAGGTCACACGGGCCTTTCATATGAAAAACTTCATTTTTGGTGGAAGGTAACTTTTAAATAATCATTGGACTTGTCAACTTTATCCATATACATGTTTAAATACCTGTTCAAATAAGGCGGCCCTTGCATAGTATAATTCCGAATCTTTTGAACTTGAGCGGATAGCCTACAACATGAAAGATACATGATATAAATAAATCATTTTGCGCTATTCGATGGTGTCACTTTTTAGAATGGTTGATTCCGATTGGTTCTAATACAAGCGTTCTTTCTTTCAACCTAAATAATGGTGTAACTCCAGGAAAGAAAGACATAGTTTTGTGTACTTTCCTCTATGACTAAATAATGGATCAATTTGTTCGAAAGTGGATAAAATATGGATTAGCTTAATCTGGTATAAAATCTTACTTTAACCAATCAGAATTGATTAGAAATCAAATCTGATAGGTAAAAGTCAGATTTGATAGCAGATTAAGCTAGTACGAGTCCAAGTCCAAACAACTAGAGCCATCCAATACGTTAAAGTTTTTAATAATTGTGAGCATGTTGTACATAGACACTCCTCTGTAAAGTAATATTTTCAAAGAGAATCAATATACCTGACTGTAATTAACAACTGCAGGACCAATTTCATTGCATTTACGGAATATTTCAGCTCTAGATTAAACCAATACTGATTTTAGTATCATGATTTCTTCTGTGCGAAGTACTGCACGAAAAATCATGTTATCCAGTATGTAGCACAACCCACAGTTATCCTTCAGAAACATAAGACAACCTGTATTCCGATGGACAACTGTAGGTTGTTCAGTTGGATAACATGATTATTCGTGCATAGTGAAGTACTCCTAGAAGAAGTTAGTTTTCAGCACAAAAATCATTGGCTTGATCTAACTTTACTGTGTATAAACATATTATCACCAACGAAAGAAAAACTCAAATTCTCCTATAATGCTAGGGCTATAAAAGTAAAATTAAAAGTTCTCCAAGAGCACACACTAATGCAACTGTTGTTCACAAGTAATCTTATTAATTAAGGGACCGTCTCAAAATTTCGCTTAAATTCGCTTATATTCGCTTCGTAATTCGCTTCATTTTCATCTTAGATGAAGTGTTATTGTAACACATAAGTGTTACAATAACACTTCATCTAAGATGAAAATGAAGCGAATTACGAAGCGAATTTAAGCGAATTTAAGCGAATTTAGGCGAATTTTTGAGACGGACCCTAAACACCTTCTTTTAAAAAGTTTGATGCCCTTCCAGGATTAGTCTGTGTAAACACATTTACTACGATTAAGCTGCGAATGTCTGGCAGAAAACACAAGACATCCCCCAGGTTGTGCTCTCCAATGGAAAACTACAGGTTAAGCTTTTGGATAAAATGTTTTTTCACAGAATGGCTAGTCGAAGATCTTGGTGTCACTAAGCACTGGTCTGATGTCACAGGTCATATACATATGTGTATCTTATTCAAGTTTAAAAGGATTATTTGAATAGATAGAATAGATTTCAATAGATGTTTGATTCAAGTTCAGTAACTGTAGAGAACAAAATTAACCAAGAGAGGATCAGGTCTATGACAAAATAAACCTTATTGTTTCATAGAAAAGTAAGCATTCACCTTGATCGAAATGCATTGGTGTGAGTCGGATTCTGTGTTGTTATAACATGTAAATCGTCTAATGCGCCCTAAAAAACAAGTAGTGATGTTTTTTACAGGACTTTTTCATTGCCAGGAAGAATACAATTAGTTACTTTTATAAGTTTATTAACCCTTTAATGCACAGGTCTACAAAAATGGTCACACGTGCATAATCCTGCAGGATTGTTAAAGCATGTAAGACCATTTGTGACAAAATTTGCGAAAAGGGACCGTGCTAATAAGCACGCCGTGTTACAGAAAAAAACACGCGTGTCCTTTTAGTC
>JAUCNQ010135116.1:2760-17392 GCA_032352715.1 Bougainvillia muscus | reverse complement strand
TATAAATTTTACATAATGTTCAGGATGTGCTAAATTATTCAAGAAGTCTTTTAAACAGAATGGAGCCAGATCAAAGGTATAAAAAGATATGTTCAGAAAACCCGAATAAATTAAAAGAATAGATTGACCAATGAACAGTCACTGGACAAAATCCGGCTGTATCCAGTCCTTTATACAGTCCGTCTACTCCTATATCCAATCCGTATACGTCGGTATTACGACAGAATGCTCGCATTCTGTCGTAATACGGGAAAATACGGACGGAAAATAAGTCCGGATACAGTTGGAATTTGTGCAGTGAGTAGCAAACGAAAACGTTCACATCAGAGGGGTATTCAGAACATGCTATTTACTAGTCACAATAGAAAATCGAGACTCCAATTCATTTAAATGCTTAAAGCATAAATATAGCGGATCCAGACTTAGTCAGAGCAACGTGGTGGGGATGGCTGTGACTAGGTAAAAGCATGTTCTGAGTCCACCTCTGTGAAACTAGTCGTCACTGATTATATATTCAATGGAACATAATATTACGACTCTTATATCCAATTCATATGATTATCAGAAAACAAAGAAACTAGAATAATCACTGCACAAAATCCAACTGTATCCGGACTTATTTTCAGTCCGTATTCATCCGCATTACGGACCGAATACGGGAATATAGGGCTGTGTGAAGGTCCGGATACAGCTGGATTTTGTGCAGTGAATATTTAGTAAAACAGAATGAGAGTAAGATTCAATACATCTTTGATTTGTCTTGATAGTCTTAGCTTTGTATTGTAAATACAACTCTACAAGAGTCTGAAGAACATCATTGGCAATATTGATGATCGAGCGACCAACTATTCGATCTTCACTAATTCCATTGAAACAGCCCTGCAAGCTGAAAGATTCCCGTAGCTTATGAAATATCGCGGATGCAACCTCGGTGAGGTTGCGCGGCATTCGCTCGCGCTACACGAAATGTCATCTATGTAAAAATCAGTGTTGTGGTAAGACGGTAGCCGTAAACTATCAGGGTTTCCGGACGCATAGAGCGCGGAAACTTTTTCGTATCATGGAAAGCAATTTGCCATACCTTGCATTATGGTGTGCTACAGAGTTATATCTCAAAAATTCACTTCATTTCACCTCCGATGAAGTGTTATCGCTTATACAAAATATGCGCAATATACTCCTTCTGAGGTGAGAGTAAAGGAAAAGTGTCGAAATAAAAAATACTCAGTGACTTCGAAATAGTGTGAATATTTTTTACCGTATAAAAATTAAAACAGTTAATACGCTACAAAATTGCCTCGATCTTCCAACCGCATCGTTACGGGACATTTTTAAATAAAGTACATGTAACATGTACTAATCAAGACAAGGTAAATAAATGAGTTTAAAATGGTAGTCGATTTTAAAAATAAAATATTTCTTAGAAATGGGATATTTTCTTACGGTTCTAACTAATTTTCTTAGAAATTCATGGAATAAAGTGGACATTTTCTTACTAATTTTCTATTTTCTGATGAGTAGCAGTTCTCTCAAATACTCCCCGTTCAAAATCCTGCAATTCTCGTAGTGAATAAATAGCTAGCTAGCTTGTCGACAACTCTCCACACATGTCACAAAGCAAATATCATCGCTGAATTAATCCGAATTTCATAAAAGGATAGATATGTAATCACCTTGCTAATTTAAAATAACAACAAACACTTAAGCAGTGTTAACAACGCCTCTTCTTAGCTTTTCTTTCTCTTTTTTAATGTCAAACCATACAGACCACTATGGTGTCATTGAGTCGTGATTACTTCGTATAGGCTAAATTCCGTGAAATATCCGAAATCGGTAAAAAAAAGTTATCCTAAATCGGGTAACCCAAGCGTTAATCCAACGTAATCCGAAAACTCCGCAAAAATCACCAAGATTGATACGACGACGGCGAGCCACCGAATGTCTTGCGGAATATATTACCTACGGTAATCTAGTTAAGGTAGCGGTAAGGAAAACAATGTGTTTTCAACACGAACTCTTTTCATTACTATCTTTTGGTATCTATAAATTGTAAAACAATAAAGATTGATATTTGTTTTGAAAGCAAAGTGAATTCAAAACAAAATATTCCAGGAAGAGAAAATTGGAAACATGTAACCTACTTACGTATAAAGTGGGACGGCGCTACCAATGTTATTGCAATCAGAATAATTTCTTCGCAGAGTTACTAAATAATTATTTTTTCCAGATTTATAGGATGTAGAAGTTTATGAATGGAAATACACGAGAGGTAAAAGAGAAATATTAACTTCAATGGCCTATTTAAATAGAACACCTGCCTTTGTTTTATAAATGACACTTTCGTGCTCTCGTGAAAGTTATTTCCATTCCGGAATATTGATTACATGTGGCACTGATCCATTTTTCCTTGGCTAATAAGTGCGTATTTATTACTGCAATAGTGAGCGAGAAGTCTTCCAGTTAAAGTTTTCTTTTATCTTCCAAAAACCACTGTTTCCAATTTCATTGCATCATCATGATCTACCACCAGGGATGATGAAAGATGCATCCGCAGTTATTGCTTCACCATTAGTTTCTATCATAAATTTATATCTTCTTGCTGGAACTTTCCCCAAGGATTGAAAAGAGCAAAAATCTTGCCATTACACAAAAATGGTTCGACAGAAAATTATTATTATTTAACCAAACATAAGCTTTTGTCGAAACATCAATTTGGTTTTCGAGCTAAGAGGTCAACTAAGCTGGCTGTCACTTTGTGATGATATTAGGCGAAATGCTGACAACAAAATGATTACCGGATATATTTTTATAGATTTTAGCAAAGCATTCAATACTCTTTCTCACGCTATGTTATTCCTCAAGCTATCTGCATATGGAATCCAGAATAAAGAACTGGACTGGTTTTCTGATTATCTTTTTAACAGAACTCAAATAGTCAACTTTAACAACGTCTTATCTGATCCAATATATGTTACATGCCGTGTGCCCCAGGGCTCAATACCTGTTACTGTTTGTTATTTTTACTAATGATATTGTTGATTGCATTCATTTATCGAGCATTATAAAATATGCAGACGATACAGTCCTTTACGTAGCTGGAAATAGTATAGAAATTATCGAAACTCATCTTTCAACTGATATGGAGAGTACTGCATTATGGTTTGAGGAAAATGAGCTCGTTCTAAACCTTAAAAAGGGAAAGACTGAAGCAAGTTGTTTGGCACAGGTAAACGTCTCTCGACCTTAGCACGTCCTTTAAATACTATGTATAAGCAAAAAAGTATTAATGTTACAACTAGATACCTTGGCGTTGATATTGATCCAACTTTAACACTAAGCGATTATTTTAACAAATGCTATAAAAATACCTTTCCTGACATTGAAATCTTTTTCTGAGCATGAAACGAAAGAGCCTAAATATTTATAGTCGTCTACTTGTTTAAGGAATCTGCTATTTAACCTAAGACTGGGCTTTTTTGCTCGCTTAGAGACTGGGGGGGGAGGGTTGGCATAATGGTCCGCGCTCAATAATTTTAGACCCAATTAATTTCAGAACATGAAACTTGGCACGAATGTTCACCATCACAAAAGCAGTCAGGTGACGTAAAAACAATTATGATGAAAACGTGCCCGATGACGTCATCAAATCGTCCGAAATTTAGTGAAATCAGTATGTGTAAGTTCCGACCCAAAACTTAGTAACAAAACACATTATACTCCCCAAAAGACTGTAAAAAAACATGTAATAAGATTGAGTTACCGATCTTATAGGTTTTTAATCATTTAACATAAGGTAAACCAGATTTCCAGGAAGGAAGAATGCATTCCGGTAAATTTGCAGGCAAAATATCCGTTTTCCAGAAAATTTTCCGTAATTGGAGAACGATCCGGCCTAAAAAGAAAGGTAATGTTAAAAGACGTTCGTGTGCAAGGTTTCAATCTTATATATTAAACAATGAATGAAATACAGCAATTACGAAGTTAAGAAATTTCAGAAGGAGTAGTGCTGTAAAATGTGAGGTGATTTCAAATAATAGCCCGTAATTCCTGAACCGCTAATGATATAAGTCTGAAATTTTATGGTCAAAATGTCAAAGTTATACGTTGAACGCTGTACTACAACTGAAGGTACAGGGGGTTAAACATGCCGCGGGCCATTATGCCCCCCCCCCCCCCCAGTCTTAATAGGGTTAAAGATTTAAATTGTGATATTTGACCAATGTTTTTACAATAATTGATATATTCAGTTTTTGTTTCGTTATGGTAAAGACCAACACAACTTGAGGCTGTCTCAAGCGAATGTAAAAGAGCTTGAGCGTTCGCAAGACGACCATCACGCGGCTTTCACTGAGTGCATAGCGAGGCATTTCGCCGACGAAACTTGTCATTGTTATGACGTCATAATGACGGCATCAGTAATTATAGGTGTCACATATTATAATGACATGCTAATTTGTTTGATTGATTCCAAAGGGAGAGTCAATATACCTAAAAACAAGGTATATTATCGACAAAAATGCTGTCATATTTCATAAATTATCAAAAATTAATAATTTGATGACAGGTGTCTCGACAAAAGACCCCTTAAATTAGAACCGGGCCATAATTTTTTCTGAAATTTTCAGAAAATGCGTCACATAGATAGAAACTAAATTCACAAAGTTATAAATCTGTAGCTAAACCTTAGAAAAAGTTATAGCAAAAAATACAATAGATTTTGGAAAATGCCTGCAATACATTAATTTCTTTGACTTCAGTTTTGAAAAAGTCAATCGTGTTCACGGATTTGTGGTTGATTTGTTTAAATTTTAAACACTTTGTTGATATAAAGATTTCTTGAAAGTTCGAAAGTTCGAAGTTCGAAGTCAATTGCTTTACTACATCAAAAGTTATGGAAGAAACAAGTTCTTGGAATTATATAGGGATTTCTACCAGTAAATTTGATAGGTTGTTTAGAGAAATAGCCCACAACTTCAGATTAGTAAATGGTATGTTAAGTGTTAGTGACAGTCAGAAAGTTTTATTGCAATTTCAACTGTAGAAAGAAAGTTGTGAATCCACAATAGGGTTCACTCATGACGCATGAAGCTTCTCGAATTCTGATTTTCGCAGACTCCGGACTTAACGTGAGGGGAAAAAATAAATCTGATGCAATTGTTTTAGTATGTATATGTTGAATATAGATCTAGAAGTGACAGTACATGGAAGATCATGTCTGTCCAATTCTCCTGCAGATCGTATTGACATGCAAATATGCTGCGAACTATTAAATCGAAAGTTGCTGTTAAAAACAAATAGAACGCTCTAAACATTCGTATTACGCTGATTAATTGCATTTTAAAACACTAAGGATTTATGGAGGAAATAGGATTTGTACTAGTCCCAATTTTTAATGGTTTATCCAGGTAATAATCCCTATACAAATTGTTTTATTAGGGCAATACGGAAAATATTGACCACCTTTTACGCACAGCCCACTCAAGCTCGGGCTGTACTAAAAACGTCAATAAATATTTTTCCGTATTGCCCTCAAAATCGGTTTGTATAGGATTACTGGCAAATTTATAAGAAGATTTTATTTTGCTTACATAAAGTGCTATTAGTCGTTTCTGCCTGAACTGACATCTTACACATACCACATTAGGGTAAAGAGCAAGGTGTAGACTGTATAATACATTACATTTACTGTATCATTGGCCAATAATCAACTTCTCCAGAGCAAAAAAATTTCCACTGGGAAAGTGTACATGTATACTGATAAAGATTTCTATCTTTCTCAACTAATGATAGATTTTGACAGACACACACACTGTGATGGTCTTAAGGGACTCATAATCATGCTATTAAAATTACACTTTAAAGTTCTATATCGTGTTAATATCGCTAGGACTAGATCCACCACTGACAGCTATACTGCATTTTTTCCTATTATGTTACCTCAAGTTATTCTGACTAGATTACTAAAAAGGAAGACCATAAAACAAAATATTTAAATTATTGAATTTTTAATTTTCCGTTTTACGTAAAAAATTAGAGCATTAATTTCTACAATTTATTTATTTAAACAACAAATTTTTGCAATTGTTCACATGCACATATTTGTATTCTCAACCAATGTTTCTATTGACGAATAAATTAAAAATGAGTTTTTAGTATCACAGAAATTTGAAATGTTTGAATTTTCTATTCATCGTTTTAAGTCATTCAGTGCCGAAGATGTAAGTGATTACGAATCATTGTTTTATTTCTGCTACAGAAGTAGTGGAAATCAAATAATGATTGGTTATCGCACCGGCTCGTGGCACTGAATGAGTTAAGAATAAAGATATGAAAAATATTATATCTATTTTTGGTTCCTGTTTTGAAGTGATAATTCTGGAACAGATTTTCTCTAAATGTCAAATAATCATGTGCAGTTTTTCTCTTAAAGTCAAATAATCATATATAATCCAAAACAGACTATCCCAATTTTGGTGCGGTGATCTGAAAGATGATTTGAACTTTAGAAGAGTATCTCGCTCTATGGCCGCTTTAATCTCAAACAAAGCTAAAATTATCTTTTTAACCCTATTACCCCCCCCCCCCCCCCTATGAAAACCATGATCCCATGATGCTAAACTACTGAAACTTTGCACAAATGTTACCTAGCATATAAAAAGGAATTTGGTGCAATCAAATTCGGCATGACGTTATTTTTAGGATAATGACTTCATAATTAACCTCTAATATTGTTAATTTCCCATACCGGAGGTAAAATAGTTTAAAAACTGTTTAAAACCTTTTTGTATCAAATAACTGTATCGAAAATCACGGTAAAGGTTCTAAATAATATCCAATTGCATTCTGGGTAAAAAAGACGGTGTCGTAGTGGATTTTTCGCGGTCGTAATCGAATCCGGAAATTTTTCCTGATTTTGTTCCGGAAAATGGAAAATTTTCCGCTTTTCTGGAAATCCGACATCATTTTCGGAAGTCTCTTACATAAATTAACAATTGTGCAAAGTTTCATCCCAAAGTGATAAGTAACAAAGAAAATACAGACTTCTCAATATTTCAGTATTTTCAGAGGAAAATATGAGAAATGTGATAGGTGGTTCTGATCAATGGCCTATAACTTTTGAAGCGCGCATCCTGAACAACTGAACGTTTGTTACAAGATGCAAAATAGACTTATACTAAAAGTGCCGAAGTTTTAGAGTTGTTTAGCAATTATTTCGAAAGTTATTAAAACAGTTCGGGAGGTGGGGCCATAATGTCCCCCTACCGCCCAAGGCTAATAGGGTTTAGGGACCCTTCACAAGATAAGAAGACGTTAGATTAATTAAATTCTTGAATCTTCATTTTACTGCTGTGGTTAGTTAAAAGTATGGCCTATGACTTGACTTACTGCATGTTATAAATCCACCCTGGTGTTTCATGGTTATGCACCCTATTAACTTATTTAAGAAACTCTGGCATCTTCGTTAATTGCATGGATCAATCAGTGTCAGATCAGCTCTAGTCGGAGACACACGATTACGACCTAGACGTTTTAATTCTTAACAGCTTTTTGTATGATGATGGGTCTTTAGACACCCATCATCATACAAAAGCAATTAAAAGTTAATGAGTTCGAGTCTCTATTCCACAGCTGTGACTAAGTTTGTAGAAGCATGCTACGAGTCTGCCTCTGACAGTTGTTTTAACGTGCATTGAATACAAATAAGCTTACGCTGGTATCAAATCTTACTTTATTTATTTATTTATTTAAGATTTTCTAAGATTTATATTAATGGATTAGGCCAATCAAAGTTTAATCCGCGCTCAAACACCTTCACCCTGCGTTCATTAAGATTAACTCATTCAGTACCGCAAGAGGCTGTGAGCAGCAGAAATCATACAATGATCCCTTAGGAACCGTCTCAAAAATTTGTTTTATAAAATTCGCTCCATTCCTGTCAATTTTCATCTCAGAAGAAGTGTTATTGTTCATACTTTGTATGAACAATAACACTTCATCTAAGGTGAAAATGAAGCGATTCGTGCAGCAAATGTAAGAGAATTTTTGAGATGAACCCTAGAAATCTTCGGAATCTTCTTGTGTTGATGTGTTGCTTCCTCTAAGAATCTTTTGCTACAAAAACAAGTTTAATTCAAGTTTTGTCGAAGGTAAGGGATTGACCACAAAATTCACAATTTACTGAATTAGTAAAAAAAAAACTATTTATTATGCAAGATATTAGTCATACAGGATAAAAAAAATGTTGGTGGTGAAAACTTTATTTATAGTACATTGGATCTTATCAGTGCACCTTGATGGATTTTTAATGGGAAGAACAGTTGTTGAACTATTAAAAAGTGATGGATTAATAAGCCCTCTGACTAGAGTAACCATATAAAGGCCGGTTATTTGTTAACTTATAAGGTCCATATAAATAAAACTTGGCACAGAGTTTCCTTAAACACTTAAACTTTACATGGTTATTGAATTGATGACTTAAGTAATATCCATTTTGCTGATGCTAGCATTTTTGTAATAGTGATGTCTGCATTTTTTATATTTTTCCCTCTGTACTTTTAAACCCATGCAACCTTTTTGAATCTGGTTTGATTTTCAGTAGTTTGTAGATAAAATATCACCTTTTAAGGTAGTTAAGATAGCCTTACATCACCGATAAAAACGATTCTCGTTACCCTATAGGGAGTTTTTTTTTCGTTTTTTTTTGTTAAATCATGTGATAACCAATACAAAAGTACACAATGCAGTCTAATTTCTTACAGGCTATCAAAAGATATTGTTGTAATATTGAGTCATAGAAAACCTACACCGTGTATTCCACAAGTAAACCACTGCCAAAAATCCAACTATATTCGGACATATTTTCAGTCCGTATTCGTCCGTATTACGAAAGAATGCTAGCATTCTGTCGTAATACCCACGTATACCGATTGAATACGGGAGTAGACGGACTGTGTAAAGGTCCGGATACAGCTGGGTTTTGTGCAGTAAGCATTAATGATATTTTACTTCTCTGAATAGGTAAAGAGTAACAGTTTTTAATACGCTCTTGTTTCCTTGTCAATCAATTCATAACATTAATTGTTCTTTGTGCTGATTATTCACTACTTAGTAAATCTTTTTAAATAATCTGTAAATGTCTAATAAAAAGTGCATGAAAAGTTATGTTATCCTTTAACGATTATACCAGCCAACCTGATGAAAGTGAGTTTTACTCTAGATTTCAACCGGTTGGTTAATAAAATCCAATTTGTATACAGTGTATGTCCTCTTTTTGTGGTGTAGTTACATATCTACCTTTTCTTTATTACTTGCAGCTGACACTGCACAAGAATCGGAATTATCCGTTTTCGATAATACATGATTATTGGACTTTAACCCTATGTGCTATTTTACAAGGGCTGTGGAAATGAAACTTGAAATGAAGAAATCCCTATAAAAATAAAACAAAATATTTTCACTATAACTTTTTATGTGGTGAAGCAATTGACTTCAAACTTACACCATATCTTCATATTAATAACATCTTTTAATTTCAACATTTTTTTATGACGTTATTTTATGATGACGCAGTTTTATGACGTCATAACGCATTTTTGGACTTTCTCGAATTTTTTCCAACTTTGGCGCGTCATTTTGGCTCGAAATATTATAGTTACCTAAAACAAAAGTTTACACTATTAATCTGCTAAGTATTGGCTTTCACATGATGATTACAGAGTATAAAAATCTGTTACAAATATCTCGTCATTGAAATTTGAAAACAGTCATATTTTACCAAAAAGTTGGAAAATTTTGAACTTTTTGATGACATCATCACCTAATGGCGGCCATTTTGAATTATTTTTTGTGTCAATTTCTTCCTCCTATTACAAGGAACATATGTGCCAAATTTCAACTCAATAGCTTGTTCTTAGCAGATTATAGGTTGGGGAGGGGGGGGGTAAACCCCCCATGCTTTAACGCTAACATGGACATCCCATGCACTTTAGGGTTAATAGAAAATCAGCATATGATTATTGGACTTTAAGATAAAATCGGCATCCGAATATTGGACTTTGATAGAAAATCAGCATACGATTATTGGACTTTAAGAGAAAATCAGCATACTATTATTGGACTTCAAGAGAAAATCAGCATACGATTATTCGACATTTAGAAAAAAACTTATCCAGATCATTTCTAATTGTCAAATTATCATTTGTAATCCGGAATAGATTATTCCGATTTTCTTGCAGTGTTAAATAAGATTAAATTAAAAAGTTGTTTATTTTGCAATATATAATATTAATTACCTGCCAATAATAACATAAATGGATAAAATTTGAGCAACAGAACAACTTAGAAAAAGTGTTAAATTTCTATAATTTGCTGGTAAGTTCTTGAATATAACAGAAACGGGCATCATCACTGCACAAAATCCCACTGTATCCGGACTTTTTTTCAGTCCGTATTCGTCCGTATTAAGACAGAATGCTCGCATTTTGTCTTAATACCGACGTATACGGACTGAGTACGGGAGTAGACGGAACGTATAAAGGTCTGGATACTGTTGGATTTTGTGCAGTGCATTCATCGCCAGATAACAAGAATGTCTTGGTATATGTCGTGCTACTCCGGGTAGTTACGGACAGTTACGGACAGTACCAGAAAGGTACGAACAAGTTTTCACCGCTTCCACAAATACAATTGTTTTTATTGAGTGTTGGGGACTTCTGGAGTGGTTAAAGATGCTCAGAAAAAGCCGGGTCCAGTTAAAGATATGTAGAGTGACGTCACAAGGTATATAAAAGACCACAAACTCAAATTTGCCATATTTCCTTCTGTGTGCAGAATATTCTCAGGACCCGGCTTTTTGGTTGCTAGTAAGACTTGTTGTCGTCAATTGTAACCAATTTCGAAATGAATTTCGGTGGAAGGACTTTGCTCCGCAGTACAGTCCGTAACTATGCTGAGTAATGACGAACGGCGTTCATTTAATGTATTCCCTGTAAACTCAAACGAAATCGAGTGCCACTTAGTGAGAAAACCCGTTTCTCATTACCTTTTATGGAAGTGGTCCTTGATTCATTTGCAACTGCTTTGAATTATCAACTACCAAAGCATGTACAAGTCAACCAGATATCTGTCATGGTTTTATTCCTGGGGCTACAGATTGTGTTGACGTGTATAACCAAGGTTTCACGCAAGAAGGAGTGTATGGCATTACTATTGATACCATTTTTGCACTTCAAGTGTTTTGTGTTATGACAATGCATAATGAACTGCCAGGCTGGACATTAGCCCGTCATAAACCAGTTAATGGAGATTTTAATAGAACATTTCAAGACTAAAGTGAAGGTTTTGGACAACTTGGACGAAATAACGGATTCTACCTCGGGAATGAAATTATATATAAAATGACAAAAACGCTTCAGAACAAAATTGCTTTTCTAATCGATACCAAGCAAGAAATATTTTACAAATCTTTCAATCTTCTTGGAAGGAACAATGTAAACAATTAAAATTTCAAGCAGATACCGTGGGTCAACTACTTGTACGGATAAAATGAACAACAAAATATTTCTCACCTATGACTCGGATAATATAAATAATTGTGGAAGAACCAATGGTAATGGATTTTGGTATCCTTATCGTGCAGCTTCTCCTTGTTGGTGTAGCGTGTTTGTTATCGAGAGCCATTCTTGCATAATGTTCAAAAAGAAAAAAGATGAAATAAAAAGAGTACCATAATTCACAGACAAGTTTATTGACCCTATTAGCCACGGAGGCATTATGCCTCTCCACTCCAGATGTTTTTTTAATAACTTCTGAAGAAATACTTTAGTCATCTTGAAACTTCGCAACACCTAGTTAAAATCTATCTGGCATGTCCTCAAAGATTTTGGGTGGTATACAAGCTGTTTACCAGAATCACCTATCAAATTTAGCATATTTCACCGTGAAAATATAGAAAACTGTTATCCACATAATTTCTAAGTTAGTTAACTTTAAGTTCACACAAACATTCATGTAACAAATGACAATGCTGATTCTGAAAATGACGTCATTTACTGGAAAAGAAATTCCGTTTTCCGGAAAAAACTACCAGAAAATCTTCCACATTGTTGGCCAAACTTTGATGAGAAATAATATTTCGAATTCCTTAGTTAACCCTATTTCAACCGGGCTTTTTTGGAACAGTTATTTCCGGGGGAACTGATTGTGCCCCCCATGTGTAACTTCCGAAATGTAAGTCAGTTACCAATGAAACTTGGCACACTAGTAGGAAATGATGACGTCATCTCTTTCTGTATGACGTCATTAGATATATCAATTTTTCAAATGTTTTACGAAACTACCATGAGTTCTTCAAATCTAACTATTTTAAGTTGTAAGTATGATAATTGAATTTTTATTAGATATTCTAAAAGCTCTTAGATAGGGGGAAAGACAAGATACAAATTGTTATCACATGACTCTTATTTCATCCAGAATGAAGCGCCAAATTTGACATAATTTCAAAAACAAACAAATTTTTTTTTTTTTTATTTTTATTTATATATATAAATCAATGTATAAATATGTCATACCAGAGAAAACCCAATCACATATTTGTAACAAGTATAAAATTTCCTTTCTTTTGATATGTAATACAACTATAAGCTTACATAAAACGATATACAGCGTAAATGCCTATTTTCATACCTAAATACCTTATTTTGGCTCACAATAGGCATAATAATGCATAATTAATTAATTAATTGGTTAACTAATTAATTAATATGGTTCAGGAACATACATTATTGATTGTTGAAATGTGAAACAATGTAAAATATGAGTAACATCTAAGATAACGGTTCTCATTAAAATTTAAATCTACACCCGAACCCCCGAAATCTGGTTGCCATGGAAACACCGTACTATTTTGGGAAATTTTTTTTGGCGGAATATGTGACCAGATAAATTTTAGGAAAAGTCACAAAGTTACAGGGAGATTGTACGAATAGAACAGAAGTTATGACAAAAAAACCGAGAAGGGGAGCACATTGTGCCGGTTGAAATAGGGTTAAGTTTTCATATAGTTATTATGGGACATACTTTTAAAGAGGTACACAAAAATCGCGATTATTGGACAAAATGATGACGTCATCAACGATGACAACGATGACGTCATATCAAGTCTGACCACACCCAAATGTTCCAAGTTTCAAATGTCTAACATTTACCGTTCAGAAAAAATGAGGAGGGGATTTTTCAGCGGCAGAAAAAAACCGGTACTAATAGGGTTAAAGCAATCACTGCTTATAACTTGGAATAATTTATTTTGGATTACAATTAGGACTTGACATTTAGAGAAATCAAATAGTCACATGTAACCCTAAACGCATTCTGCCAATATTTAATCAGAGAATTATTTCAAACATCAAATGATACACAGTCCTACATAAAGTTAAGACGTACAGAATGTATCAAAAATTTGTATATAGTGGTAATAAGAATACAATGAAGGAAGCTTTGTTAAGTTAATAACAGACAAAAATATTGACACAATGATTTGTACATGGTCAAAGATGTTATATAAGGTATTCTAATGGAATTTCGTTAAAATTATGATCAAGTACGATAGTATAAAATTAGATATGTCAGAGTATACAACAGTCTGCATCAGGAATATATAGAAATTAGTGTTGACGGGACCACTAGTAGATTTACTTGAGTCTAGGTTGTCATAATTTTCCAATTGGAAAATGTGCGGAAACGAAAACGTCTCACAGTTACCTAAAGTCCTGACACTAACTTCTAGGGAGATTTTTATATTTATTATTTATATTATTTATAGTGTCACACTTGTTATCTCTATCACCCCATTATGTAATAGAGAGGGATGATGTAACTTGGTATCGTATCGTACCGTATCGTAGGACATTATTATACAAGTTTTCGGGTGTAGGCCATGAAGGCATCTAGTACCAGGTTCATGGGTTACTTCCTTGTGCTAGCATATATCTCGTTTGCTGGGATGATGTAGTGGAATGGATGTCTCTGTCAACATCATACACAATGTTTAAAATTCTACTGGTTCGCAACACAAATTTAAACGAATTTCCTCTTGCATTCTTGGCGTACTATTCTTAGAAGATGGAATACTGGTATCCTCTCGTTCTGGTTGATTATAAAGAATCCATTTGCATTATCTTTGTCATGGAGACAAGGGGATAGTCATATTTTCTATTTTCGTTATCAGTATATTCTCCATTGGGTTCAATAGATGCGAAGACCAACTTGAAAATATCCTTGTCTAGATTCACAAAAGTGCGACATAGCATTCCTGCTAAGTGATTTGCTTTGTATACTCAACGAAATTAAGGTTTCATATTATTTTTGCGTGCTTTTTTTTTATTCCCCTTATATGTCACTAATTTTTTTCAGCTTCGAAATGAAGTTTTATTATCGAAAATGGCTAGGTAAAGGATTTTGGATCATTTTCATAGAAATTACAGACGGTTTAATGAATCCGGGGTAAGACAAACGCTATTATTAAGTAAGAAACGCCTCAATACACAATGAGTTATGCAATACCCTTAACTAAGGCGGAAATTAATATTCAGTTATTAAGTTTCTTATCAGTGCATTTCAAAAATGTTGTTTTTTA
>JAUCNQ010135005.1:0-17406 GCA_032352715.1 Bougainvillia muscus | reverse complement strand
TTTTTCATGTCGCTGCCTCCTTTAAATAGTAGCATTGCTTTTTTCTCACCATCACTTGGAGAATAAGCAGTTCCATCAGCTTTTCGAAATACTAGTTGAAATAATAATTCAAGACGTTCTACATAGTCCTTAAATTTCTGTAGTGTGCCACCAGGATTGGCATCAAGACTTTGAAATGTCTCTAGATTCAAGGAATTCATTGTTATAGAATTTTGTGTTGATCAACGTCAGTGGCCTTGTAGATTGGCCGCTTATCTTCGTCGCCAGTAAAATAAACAATTTCTGGATACGACCAATCTATATTATATAGTACTCTAAAGATATAAACATAACACATTGTTACTAATACCACACTCACTCACTCACTCACTTACTTACTTTGCTCTTTCACCTTTCCTGGAATTGCTAATATTTTCACATTTTATTTCGCCTCTCTTATAAGCTTGCACCTATAGCCCTTGTTCTCAGGATCATTTGCCTTACGTCTATTTCGCAAAATCAAAGAGAGACAAATGACCTTGAGAACGAGGTTGAAGCTTGTAGACACATCAAATGCCATGCAAGCAAGGTTGCATTAGTAAGGGAAAAGATTGTGCTCTTCCTCAACCATATAGTCATAACTGTGGATAGTCTTACCAGTAGCCATAGTTTTGTATATCCCAGAGCAAACACAATTTCAAAAATGAAATCCCTGCAATGTCAATTCTGGTCATGTTTTAGGGTATCTATACAGTAGTACAGAAACTCAAAGTAATAAATTAATAATAATGGTTTGAACATATAGAATCTAATGTAGCTTCATATGATGACTTCGATCCCAGGGCATTCTGCATCTTTCTGATTCTTTAGATAGTCGATACGAAAATCTCATTTTAGTATGGAATATCCAAAGTCTCAGAAGGATACAAAATGCCCTGGGATCGAGGTTAAATATAGTCTAACCTTGTACCCAGGGGCTGCTGAGTAATTCCATATAAAACTCATTTGTTCCCTGTATTCAATTCTCGGATAAAAAATCACAGTTAATGCATTTGTAATATTCTGTTATAGACTGGAGTCGAAACCTTTTTCCCAGAGCAAATTATCTATTTAAACTATGTTGACTGGAGTAGCAGATTTATTTTCTTGCACAAGAGAGAAAATCCAACCTCGCTCACAGGCCGTTTTGTCTGATTATGAGAGACGGCAAGACTCGCATATCAGAATAATACAAAATGCCCCGGGATCGAGGTTGGAGAAATCAGAAGTCCGTACAACACACTCGCCATCAACAACGCTTCCGATGCTTAGAACGACTGAACAGCTATTTCTGTTGTAGTTTTGGGCACTACGTCACCTGTCTTATGCTATAATTATACCACATTCGATCCCAGCACTTTTTGCCTTCACAGAGAAAACCACAAAATCGTCTTTCTCCATGAAGGCAAAAAGCGTGCTGGGATCGACTGTGATAACTATACCACAGTGCTTTCTGAATAAAATCCATGGAGACGAAGTTATCTTTTACAGGCTTTACTTAATCCTATATGACTTTGCACTCACAATACGCACAAAAGACAGGGGTTTGATGTATATTCCACTTCTTGCTGCATAATTTAATCGTAGTGATAATAATTTATGCGAACAAACCTTGAACGAGGAAGTCTATTTTTGGTTTGTTTTCATCCATACTTAGAAATTCTCATCAAAGTATTTCGTCACAAACATATCTATCATGCTTATCTCATTTGCTTTTTAAATCATGCCTCACATAATGGTGGTCGCCAAAGATGTAGTATTTTGTGTCGAAGGAAAAGTAAACAAACCGTATTTCGTCAAGACCTAAACGTTTTAATAAAAATGAATGTGAGATTATCGAATCTAACATGATTCTTAGCTTGTATATACACAAATTATAACTTTTCATGCCACATTCCCTTTAAGCTGTTTATATGGTAGCTTTTCTGCTGTATCAAGCAGTGTTTTTGCCTGATTTGCAGCAATATAGCGTATGTCCTTCTAATTCCACACGATTTGGCCTTCGTTCTTCAGTAAATCACCATCAACAACTTCTCCTGCACTAAAACTGTTTATAACGCATGGCAAAATGCATGGGTCATCATATTTGGATGTATTTTACAGAACCATAACGCCCCGAACGAAGATATGGATTGATAAGTTGGTGCATGTAGAGACTTCTAATTCCGCAAAAGGGCTCACAGTTTCTCACAGTGTCACTTGTATGGAGTAAAATTTCACAAAAAACATCTGTTTTTTGGCTTAAAAAACATTCAATATGAATATCTGGATACAAAATTTAAAATGCAAATGAAAACATGCAGGCAAACCGCCGCATTTAAAAGATTTGTTCACGTGCTAGCGGCAGGTAAGTCGTGCCAAGGAGAAAGACCGAAAAAAAGACCTGTCGAGCGCTAATAATCGGGCACCTAAATTCGTAATTATATGTCTTCGGCCACGCTGACGGGCACATAAAATCCTACCTATAAATTCCTTTTAGGGGCCATCAAAACAATCGATTTTCTTCATTTTTAGCGGCAGTTGGCTGTTAATGTTGAGAGACCCCCTCCCCTGTTAGCGGCAAAATCCATTTTTCTTGTTTTCAGATTCAATGGAAACAGATGTTACTGAGTGGCACTTCTGGGAAATATGTTTGTGGTCTTTACCGCCTCAGCCGAAAAAAATATAATGGTGTTTATGTTTTCAAAGGATGGCTTACAGTTTTCATAGTTTTCATAATAAAAAGACAGACAGAAAACTTTAAACCCCACAAAAGCGACATGAGTCTAAGACCATGGTCTGCGAAATTCATATATCTCGGATAAATATTCGTGACCTTGTCACAAGACTCTGCTATCGAAGAGAAGCCTGTGGAACTTTTTGAAGAAAGTTCACGTTGGGATGTTTGATTGCAAAACGGGGATGTTTGATGATAAAGTATTTGTTTCTTCTCCTCAAAATGGCGGTTTGTTGTGGAAAATAGGAATTGATCACCACCGAAGGAAAATAACACGATGTACGTGGTTTGGCGTGTCAGAAATCCTTTAAAGAGACTTTCGTCACACTGGTAACGGCATTAACCTTTACCCCCTCCCCCATTAATGGCCAAATGTCGCTAAAAATGACGAAAATCCAATGTTGATGGCCCCTTATTATGTTTTTCTTCTAAACTATTTTTAGAACTGGAAGGAAAGATGGTTAGTCCATATGCCACATGTGATGTTCATATGCTAGGATAAAAGGAGTCTGTTAGGATGGAAGATTCTATCCAGGGGGTGCACATTAATTGCACATTAATTGCACATTCCTTTTTACAGTTTATTCCTTTAACATTAGATGTTTGAAATAAAGATTTGACCCCCATTTATGACATGTTCTAATGTGAACTCGACAACATGATTGTATTTCCACTTTTTTTTTTTAAAGGCTAACAATCATTTGTAAAACTAATACAGGGTTCGAATTAACGCAAAATAGTACCATCACGAATAGTACCATTTTGTTCAAATTCGCATCGCGAAAATGTATTTATTGCGATGTCTTGGCGGTACGAATTTTATCAATTTGCGATCCATGAAAATTCTCTCTCTTCAGCTGAATCTTTTCCTTACGAAAACAGAAATAAAGACATTCGATTGGACGTTTACTAAGCCATGTTTATTGATATTTTGGTCCGAGGGAATGAAATTTTGTTTCTCTGTCTCATCAGAAACAACGTAATACACCGTCCTTTCACTCGCAAATAAAAATTGATATCATTCTCAGGGTGTCCAATACAAAATAAAATTCCCTGAATTTTCCAGGACAAATACTAAAAAAGTTCCCTGAGATTTTTAAGCGGATATTTCATTCATTTGCGAACAAGCTTATTCAAAGGATATAATGAAATATAAGAAAAATTCTGCTAGTTCTTTCTTCTTTTTTTCATTCATTCTAATTTTGTTTTGTGGGGAATTTCCTGTAATTCTATTTGGAGCTTAATTGAAATCACGAGTGAATCAACTTGGCACTCTGAAATTTTAAATTACCTTAAACACATGTTTGAATATTTTTATTTATTGATTAAACCTTGATTAAACTTATAAAAAGAATCCTTTTATGTTTAATAAAAAAAAGTATTACTTTACCCCCTATGAATACCATGATCCACTAATGTTAAACTGATGAACCTTTGCACAAATGTTTCTTAGCATATAAAGCGTATTTAGTCCGATCAAATTCGGTATGACGTCATTTTTAGGGTAATGACGTCATAATTAGCCTGTAAAAGCGTGAAATTACCATACTGGAATAACATAAGTTTTAAAGCTGTTTTTGACACTTTTGTATCAAATAATTGATGTAGAAGTAAAGGTCAGGGTCCTAAAAAATGTTCAAATGCATTTTAGGTCCAAAAAAATGGCTTCATATTGGATTTTTGGCAGTTGGAATCATGTCCGGAAATTTTTATGGAACTATTACCAGAAAATGGAAATTTATGTGGTGTTCCGGAGAAATAACGTTATTTTCGGAAATTTTCTATAACAATTACCAGTTGTGCCAAGTTTCATGGCAAAATGATTTCTTCCAAAAGAATTACATACTTTCCAATATTTTCAATAGGAAATATGAGAAATTTGATAGGTGGTTCTGATCAATGACCTGTAACTTTTGAAGTAGGCATCCTGAACAACTGAAAATTGGGCACAAGATGTAAAATAGATTTATACTAAAAGTGGCAAAGTTTCAATACTGTTCAGCAATTATTTTAAAAGTTATCATAAATGATCGGGAGGGGGGGGAGGGGGATTATGCCCCCAGGGTTAATAGGGTTAAACTACTTAAAAAGTAGTTTAACATTGTCCACTAAACTATTGTGATAACTTTCAGACTGCCTGCCTTTAAAATAAAAAATAACCCTGTTTGATTGAATGATAAAGACGTTACTTAACAGTGACGTCTTTATCTTATAATGAAATTCGCTATGTAAGATGGCATACAGAAGAAGAAAAAAATAATATAATAAGTTTTTTTTGGCATACTTTATTATTACCGAAATATAAAAGGTGAGGTGTGCCTTGTTGTTGTTAGAGGCAGCTCTATAATTTTTCAATATTCTCAATGTATTTCGTTAGAATAAAATACCTGATGACAGATTCTTTGCCTGCGACAATATTTTGGCGTCGCAAATGTAGGAATTCTTAAAACACAACATCTTTTTCAGTGAGTTACCAGGGCTGCACTACTGCTAAAATTGGCAATGGTAACAGTCATCCTTTTATAAAGGTGACGTGTGCCTGGTTGTTGTTAGCGTGTTGACGTGTGCCTGGTTATTGCCTGGTTTAATCTTCATATTTTTAATTTATTATATTTAGAATAAAATAAGTGTAATGTGATGATGGAGGATTCACCTTCTAAACGAAGAAGAAAGACAAAACTTAAAGAAATAACTGCTACTTTGTCAAAAGAAGAGCTGATACGAAGACTTAAGGTAAGAGATAATGGTGAAAATAAAAAGTGCTTTCTAGTGATTATAATTTTCAGGTTCCAATCTAGTAGAATAGAAGGGTAATAGAAGTTAGGTATATTTAGGACAGCGCTTAAAATAACTGGCAGTCAACGGTCACTGACCGCCGATACGTGAAGGTTGAACGTGAGAAAAAAAGTTTCAGCGGTCACTTTGACTGGTGACTTAATCATTTTCACAAATCTACATTATTATTAAAAGAATAATCATGGGATAGTTAAAAATGTTTATGAAATGTTTCCTTGATTTAACCGATCGAAGTACATATGGATCACTATATGTTTGATTACAACAACTGATTACAGCAAAAGCCTTTGAAAAGGGCAATGATCATTTGTTAAACCATTAAAATTAAAGAATTTTAGTTCTCCATTTTATATCTATGACTAGGTTTGGATCCGCCTATGGATTTTCAAGCAGTTGTAATAAAAAAAAGGAATATATTACCCCCTGAAGCAGATATGTCGTTGCTAAGAAAAATGGCCATGGTTGCTATGGGAAATTTTAAATTTCCTTTCATTTTTGAATTCGGTTTTTAAAGAAACGAAAGAATCTGAAACCAGAAATGGTTAGTTTGTCTTAACAACCTCAGAAATCGATTTAGAGGCTGTTTTAGAGGGTCTAGATTGCAAAATTTCCTTCGTCGCCCAACCATGGTGAGCGACATTTGTTAGGCAGTTTACCTAACATTGTGACCGCCGACCTATAAATAGTTATTTTAAGCGCTGTTAGGACTATTTTACATAAGAGCTTTCCCCACCATCAGTAGCAGACGCTTAAAAGATCTCTGATTAGCACCTGGCTATATGCTAACTATGGTTATGGTTAGGGTTGTATTTTTAATCTAATTGTTTTGAATTAAAAAAGGCATCTCCCAGGTTTGGTTTTATTCTGACAATATAACTTGCTAGGTATATCGTAATGCTTTTTGTTTGCTTTAAGTATTCTACCAGACTGTACTCAATTATTATTGTTGTTGATTTTTAGTTTAATGCGCAAACACTTGCTAGCATAGAGCAAGGTGTCGAAGATGCAAGTAATTTTGATAACCTTGCTGCAGCTTTGGTTTCAACAACTATTTTGAAGCATAGAGATAAAGATGTGAGGTTATATGCAGCTACATGCTTAGCAGATATTTTGAGTCTTTATGCTCCTGAACCACCATATGATGAAGATCAACTTAAGGTATGTCTGAATATTGACACATAATGCTTGAGGGTTCGTCTTCACAAATTGTTTTGTTTTCATCTCAGAAGAAGTGTCATAGTGCATACAAAATTTTGACGAATGAACAAATTTATGAAACAAAGTTTTGAGATAGTTCTTAATTCAGATTGTGGTTTAATTATGTGAAATATCTTCTAGTTGTACTACATTTTTTATTGATTAGGGTTAAGAGTTTGCGATTCTTAGGTTATTAAATTGATTTAATTGCAAGAAATAACAAAAATAGGAGGGGGGGGGGGGTATGTAGGTCTCTTCTCATCATTTCGTTATGTAAAGCAAAGTAATTCTAAGTTTTCGTGAAGAGTTTTGTTTCATAATCATTTCAAGTCTCTAAAAATAATATTTTGCTTTATCTTCTTACTGTCTTAACAATTAGTTTCATTTTCTTCTTCTTAGAGGTGTTGTTTTCATACAAATTCGAATGAAACGAACTCTTGAAACGATTCCTCACATTCTGTGTATGACATTTTTCATTATCTTTAGGACATTTTTAGAGTTATACTCCAACAGTTAAAAGGGTTAGAAAACATTTCTGGACCATCTTACAAGAGGCATTTTTACATACTGGAGGTAATTTACCGTTTGCAAAATTTGTATGGAAATTCGTATCAATTTTCATACAGAAGGGGTGTTTTTGTGCATACTTAGCATGCACAAGAACGCTCCTTCTATGATGAAAATGATTCTTATTACGATATGAATTTTGCTGACGGTCCCTAAGTTAATAGTGTCTAATCTAGAAAATTAATTTAATGAGAGCAACATTTATATAAAAGAGCCCTTTAGGTCTATTTTACACAAAATAGCACTTTCACTATCATAAATCAAGAGGTAGTGTCAGAATTGTGGACGCTTATGGTGGAAATCAAGAGGCAGTGTCAGAATGGTGGACGCTTATGGTGAAATGGTGGAAACAAGAGGCAGTGAGAATTGTGAACGCTTAAAAGTCCAGGATTAGTGCCTGACTAATAATAATAATTTAATATTCATTTTCTAGTTAATAGTTTTAAATCATAAAAGAGTTGAGAAAACTTTGCACAGCCTGTTTCTGGAAGTCTTTTTAATCTGACTTATTAAACCCTTATTACTAACCAATCCTCCTTGGTTACTAGATTAAGTTAATTTATTCTAGCGATAGACAACCAATCTTGAATTACTTTAATGAAAGAAAATTTGGCGGTTTCGCGTTTTTTTGGCCAAACTGCGAAATTAAATTCCGGCAAATGCGCCAAATTTCCTCGACCACGAAAATAAATTCCCGGAAAATAAAAAAAGTTATTCTTTTCTGAATTTACTCCTTAAATACAATGATTAGAACAGGAAACAAAAGAGGTTTTTCACTTCTTTTTCTTTCATTTTCTATGAATTTAAGGTTTAAAAAGTTTGTTCTACTGTTCCGCGAAAATAAATTCCAGCTAAAATGCAAAAATTCCTGAAACCGCAACATTTTCTTCCAGCGAATTTCTACCATTAAAGAGTATATAATACCAAAACTTGTTTTATCATTTAGAGTTTGGCTATTGTGAAATCATTTAGTGTTTGTTTGGAATTGGAAGATCCAGAGCTTATCATTGATTTATTCAAATTATTTTTCACTGTAGTAAGGTAAGTATCTTTTCAATTGATTAGAAATACTGTGCATATAATAATAAAATAAATCAGTATAACTTCTTTATAAATTTATAATCTGCTGTCATTTTGGGAACGTCCACAAAATTCGTATCAATTTCCATACAGATGGAGTGTTTTTGTGCATACTTAGTATGCACAAAACACTTTTTCTGTGATGAAGATGGTTTGTATTACGATACGAATTTTGCGGACGGTCTCTTACTGGACGGTAAAACATTAGCACTTGTTTTCTTTGTTGTTAAAAGATTATATTTTGAATTTAAAAGTGTTTATGTTAAGTCATTTCTAGTGCAGGGTGTCCAGCAGTCTTGATTTTCTTGAATTTGTCACGATTTGGAAAAGTGGGCTTGATTTCTTGCCAATACATCAGTGCAGATGTTTTACGACAGATTCTAGCACTTGGAAACAAGTTACAGTGGACACCCTGTAGTAGAAATAAACGGGACTTAAATATTCTTCATTTTAGTCCTGACCATAATGCAAGAGTTACACATCACATGCTGGATATAATGACTCCTTTGATACAAGATGCAGAATCGTTATCACAACAAGTGTTAAATGTTATATTTGTTCATCTTGTAGAACCTAGGAAGGTATTTCTGTCTGTTACACACAATGATAATGTATGATTTAATTTGTTGTAAATAAGAAAATATCAGCAAATTAGAGAGTTACGCACAGTCTAATCTACGACAGCAACAAAGATGTTTCCTTTGTGTATATAGGCTTCTTGCGTTCCATCCTGCTGGGTGGAAAGCAAGTAGCTTATACCCACAATCTACCGTCATAGATTAGACTAGGGGTAAACTCCCTATTGATAGTTGAAAAACGTCAAATGAATAGAGTTAACAAAATAGTTATAAATATATGTAAAAATTGTTCTTGTTTAACCCTATTAAACCCGGGGGAGAAGGGGGGGGGGCGCATAATGGACCGCGGCATGTTTAACTCCCTGTAACTTCTGTTATATTAAAGATTTCGATGTGTTACTTTGCCTCATTCAACATATGCCTATATTACGTTATCTCAAAAAGTTAAAGTGGTTAATAACATATAAAATTGATAACTCCATCTTATGACATGGTTTATACATTGTTTTGAAGAGTATATTAACCTTTGTTACTAAGTTTTGGGTCGGAATTTAAACATAGTGATTTTATTCAATTTTCAACGTAATTATGACGTCATCGGCGACACGATTACGTCATCATAAAAATGTTTACGTCACGTGACTCCTTATGTGATTGGTAACATTCGTGCCAAGTTTTTCTGAAAGTAATTGGTTCTAAAGTTATTAGGTGGGGGTGGGGGCCATAATTTAATTGTGTAAAAAAAGCCCGGGCTTAATAGGGTTAACCTGCAAAAATATTCAAAAATTCTAATCTTGTTATGAGCCCGCTGTCTTATGTTTGGTTTGTAAATGGTGATGTGCTTTACATGTATATATTTCTTTTGATAACTTTCATTTTACATTTGCTTTTAGACAAAACTGTCAGCGTCATATAAACTTGCATGCGATCTAATGGACAGATGTTCATTATCTATTGAACCCTATGTCCAAATTGTAAGTAAAAAGGTATTTTCTCAAAATTGTGTTGTTTCGTAAAAAAAAATATTTTACTGTTATGAAAAGTAGCTATCTTTGTTTGAGGCACACGATATCTTAACTGCTTTAAGAAACGTTAACACTTATTATTATTTTGATCTCTGCATAATGTGGTCTTTTGGAAAAAAAATTATTGATGAATGCTTTACATTGGATAGATTTAATTGCCATCATATTTCTACAGACTTACTGAAAAAAAAGAATTACATTCAACTTGTGCGGTTAATTTACATTTATTTATTGAATATTTAGTCATTTGAATCATTTTAAGATTTACTTTCTGTTTTTGGTTTAGTTTTTCAATAATGTTCTTGTTCTTGGAAATCCTGTCACAGCAGAGTTAGAAGAACGTGTTTATGATCTGATATTTGAGTTGTATAAAGTGAATAAAAATGTACTAATATCTGCACTACCACAGTTGGAATTTAAATTAAAGGTAACGTATTGTTAAAAAAAATTTCTACTCTTAATCTTCTTTGATTCTTTAAAAAATGTATTCATTTTCGCCTTTATTAATTTTTAGAATTTGATATTTTTCTCAAAAATTTGTTTCATTCGTACCGGTGTGAATGGTATGTATTTAAAACTTATGTTTGAAACAAGTGTTTACAGGTGTTAAGTCTGCAAACATGAACTAACTGAACCGCATGTTAAAAATTTACCCATTGTTATTGAAACTTAAATGCAGGCTTCGAAATTTGTTCCATTTGTGCTAACGATTTAGCGTTTTCCCAAAAGTCATCGCAAAGGTACCAATTTTAGTAACGGTTCTCTGAACCGACCATTTCCTCAAGAAACAAAATCGGCTCCCTTTTAAACATTTCCCTAGAGATGCTTACAATTATTGGAATGGCAAATGATCAAGATAAACCATTTTATTCATATCATTGTAAAATATTTCATCCTTATGGAGAATTGATTATGGGAAACCATAAATGGTCTGCATAATGAAGTCAGGGTAACGATAGGGAAACGATAACCATCGTTACCCAAAATTTCGAAGCCTGAAATGCCTTATCTGTTTTTCTTTTTCTTATTTCAGGGCAATGATGAATCTTCACGTTTAGAAACAGTTAAATTACTGGGTAAAATGTTTTCACACGGGGATGCTTCTCTTGCAGCCAGTAATAAACAATTATGGCAGTGTTACCTTGGAAGGTAAGTATCATTAGTTTAACTCTTGATTGATTTTGAATGTAAGTTTCGTTTTTATAGGATGTATTTACTGTGTTTACGGACCACCTTCTTTTCTACTTTTATCAACATCACTGCCTTTTTATGTCAAGTAGAAATCTAGGTATTTATAGGACTTTTTTTACATAAAATTGCCCTTATTCAGCTAACCGGACGATGCCCTCCTATTCCAGGTTAGGCCTTGATTCACCAACTTCATGTGCTGTACCTTGCATACTTTATATTCAAATACTCAGCTAGAAATAAATTTAATTTGCACATAAATTTGATATATTTGGTTTATTTTGTAGATTTCTCGATATTACTCCAGATGTGAGGATAGAATGTATTCAAATGGCGAAACAGTTTTTATTGTCATCATCTCAAATATTACGGTCAGACATCACAGGTAAATATTTCTGTAGTACTACTCATCTTCTGGGTCCAGTTGTTCGAACGTTGATTAAACTCGAAATGGCTTAATCCAACATTGAAACCGATTTTAAACCAATCAGAATGTATTTGAAATCAATTCTGATTGGTTAAAGTAAGATTTTATACCAGATTAAGCTTCTTTTTTTTCTTCTTTTTTTTTAACTTCACCTCTCCCAAGGCTATCACTACTTCTCCTCTGCGACACCACCAGCCACTACTAGGGGAGAAGTTTCATCAAGCCCTCTCAAGTTGATTATCTCTCTGAGCTTTTAACAACCCTCTGCCAACCCTATGACTCTGAAAAATGGCAATTACCACTTTACAGAGGAACCCGAATTCGAACCGGGGACCCCTCAATTATGAGCTCAATGTGTTACCACTGTGCCACTACTGGTTAAAGCTAAGCCATATTTAATCAACATTCAAACAACTTGACCCTGGAGAACGACCAAAGGGTTCCTGTTTGAAGTTGAAATAAACAAGTATACATCTAATATTTGTCATATTTATCTGATGTATTACCGACTTGCAATGCAACAAATTTAAGAAACTAGGAAATATGCCATACAGCATGTTATATGTGCTAAACTAATTTATTGTGCTATGAAAATATATTTTGTTGTGTTCTTCTGTATTCTGGACATACACGTCGTCACACCATAGACATAGAGCCATACATATAAATGTACCTTATTTATTAAAATCTAATTTGATATTTTCTTTCCCTGTTTATATTTGGTTATTTCTTTGTGTTTTACGTTCGATCAGATTTTAGACTAATATTTTACGCTTGTAAGTTATCACACCTAAAATTGTACCATGTTCACCTGGAAATAAAGGTAAAGGTGATTCTACAAAAATTGTGGACATGATTGATATAAGGTGATATACGGTGCATTAACAGGGTCTAATGTAGAATAGGAGGGTAGCGTTGATTAGTGTGATAAGAGGCATTATATATGTAAAATAAACCTGAAAATAGCTAGTTTTAAAGGAAACCAGGTATTGTTAGGACTATTTTATATAAAAGGGGTATTTTCACCTTCATAATTCAAAGGACAGCTTCCCATTGGCAGACGCTTAAATGACCTAGATTAGTGCTTTGATTAGTGCGATGCATTGGCGTAATTTTCACCTCAGATGAAGTGTAATTGTGCATACAAAGTATGCACAATAACACTTCATCTGAGATGAAAATTTTGTGCGATGCATTGGCGGAGCATTAAACATGTTTCTAAATTTCCAAATGCCCTTTTTCCTTTAGAACAACTACAAAATAGATGTCATGATCCAGATGAGAAAGTTCGAATGGAGACAGTAATGACTATATGCGAAGCAGCTAGTGAAGATTATGGCCTTATACATAAAAGTGTAAGCTCTCCCAAATGTATTTTATGTATTTACTTCACACTATGCTGTAGATATAACTCGTTTCTATAAAAAATAATTTCATAGAAATTCAAAGGAATTATTAGGTACCGTAATATCAAGAAATCAGATTTCAAAAATGTAAATATCTTTATATTTTTTGTTTAGCTCCTGGACAGTGTCACGGAACGTATGCGAGATAAGAAGGTTAGTATTTCATCAGCAACAACGCTATGCAACCCTACTGATGTCCGGGTACTTTTCTGTTTGCCATACAAAATCGATTCTTGATACCTCGAATTCGTATCTCACCAAGATATTTCTTCTGTAATGAATGCCACATTTTGTGATACCTAATTTTGATGGTCCCTAAAATTCTGATACGAATATTTAATGCAATCCCATAGAAATATAATAACAAATGAACTTTATTTATTTCAGTTGCACATCAGGCGAGAAGCAATGACTTGCATGGGAAAACTCTATAAAAAGTTACATATAAAGTAAGCATTATGTCTTTCACTAATGAGCTGTTCACATGGAGTTTCACTTTGCCCGAGATTTTCACAACTTCGGTCTTCGGTCAAACAATTGTAAGCGTTTACATGTTGATGGCCAAGTGAAACTCATTTTGGGTCGAATTTCACTGAGTGCGGTCGAAACAATTTCGAGGGTCAATTAGGTATCTCATGTAAACACTTTAAACAAAAGTGAGATTGATACACATGTTATTAAAACACTGTTATAACTAGAAACAAAAGAATCAATTAATTATAATATTGTGTTAATAATAATAATAAATGTAATAGCAATGCAATTAACAGAAAAAATATATGATCTGTTTCGCACCGACCACCCGAAGTGAAATAAAATTATGTCTAACATCAGCTTTGTACTGAATACTTTACTAGATAGTTAACCTGTCTACCTTTTTTCACATAATTCTGTTGTTGTTTGTTATGTGATGCCATGTGAATTATTGAATTACTGAATTAATTTGCAAGGAGTTTCTCATGATCTGTGAAATGTGGTCAGCATATTGGTACATTAAATGGACCTACCAACCAGAAAATAATTTTTTAAAATACTACTTATCATAATAATGGTGTTTTTTTTATCATTTTATAATCTTTTTTTAAATAAGGGACCGTCCACAGAAGTTGTAGCGCAAATTGTACCATTTTTGACAGAACTGATGGCCACTGCGTGACAATACGTTGGTATCCACAAAGTCATTTCTGTGACGATTTGCTATACGAAGCTTGTTGACAGTCCCTAAACCATTGTATATTAATCAGATCCCTCAAATAATTACTTTTTTTCGAATAATGAAAGACGTGCTTATATTTTTAGTAATCCTCAGAAAAGACAAGAAATATCCTGGCTACCATCTAAAGTTTTGCATCTATATCAAAATACTATAGAAGACAGGTATTTACATTCCTTCTTTATTTAAAAATGATTAAAAATATTTTAAGAATTCGCTTTAAAATTTTATTTCATTCCCATCAATCAGAAGAAGTGTCTTGTGCATACTTTATATACACAAAGACACTTCTTTTAGAACGAAAATGGAACAATTTGTCAAACAATTTTTCAAGACGAAACCTTGTGAACGTTCATCTTTCATCAGACAACTTTTGGATTTGAAATATTGTCCGATGATATTTTGTTGAAACTTGTTTTTAGTTGACAAAAGATTTTTTCTCTGAAAATCCGTCTCATGAGTGCGATTATTCTTGTACCAATACAAATATCACATCACTCAAATTAAAAATTGCAATTGTATTCTTTGTTCTTGAAATTTCTATGTGAAGATGTCTATGTCATAGAGACCTAAAAATACCTAGTTTTCTTTGAAAACCAGGTATTTTTAAGACTCTTTTACACAACAGGGGCGCTTTCATATTATAACTATAATATGAATTTGGAGCCTTGGACAGTGAGATATTCTGATGTTCTCTAATGACCTTAAGTTTTTCATGTCCTTATGGATTTCTTTGTTTCTAGATTGTGTATTGAAAGAGTTTATCATGGATGTTTTGTCCCTGTTTCACTTGAATCGGAAGAAAGAATGCAGCGTCTCTTGCACGTATTTTTATCCCTAGATGAAATTTCACTCAAGTAAGTAAACTTATTTATCATGCATCACAAAACGTATTCTGTAGAATTCATTTTGAAGATACACCAAAACGTTTTGGTCATTTTCACCTTAGATGAAGTGTTATTGTAACACGTAAGTGTTACAATAACACTTCATCTGAGGTGAAATTAATTAATTGTATAGTAAAAATTGTTCATACTCTTTTATCTCCAATAACACGAAGAGAGTCCACAAATTTGGTTTTGGTTATAAAAAAAATAAGAAACACTATCTAATTTAACGCTCCAATTGAGACTGAACATTTGAAATAATAGAGCGACAGTAACAGGATAGACCTAGCCCTATTCTAGATCTAGAATAATGAGAGCAGATTCAGAAGCGTCAGACGGGTATTATGGGTAAAAGATCCTTCAAAATACCTCATTTTTATTTTACTTTTAATTTACAAATCTTTATACAGGATATATATATACAAAGTACATACACACGCCAGTAAAAAACTGTTGTCAATGTGCATCCTGTGCAAGGAATCATTAAAAAATATTAATAGTTAAAAAACAGATTAAAAACAATAGCATAAGATAAGGAAACAAAAATGTAAAAGCAATTTAAAACAAACGTGTCAGAGCACCCAAAAAGAAACTGGAAAAAGTGAGATCATTGTCAGCAAAAAACTGTAACCCATGACAGGAGGCTAAACAATATGAAGGTGCACGTTTGAATATAAGACTTGCACAGGGCAATCGTTAATGGCCATATAGACCAACGTTCAAAGTGTTCGCAAAGTGCTCTGCGAAACTTTGAAGACGATTCAATTTTTCGTACATCAAGATTTAACTGGATGTACACGCTAGCACCCATGAAAGAAAACATGGAATGAGCATATTCCAGATTTATTTTCGGGAGCACCGGCATATACTTTCTGTTTCTTGTGCAATAAGTGCTACTAATCACTCTGAAGTGATCAAGTATTTCATCACAAGTGTCACCGTCCAGACAATTTCTAACTAAGAGGCATCTTGCACTGGTGTAATTGTATCATTTTTGGTTATTTTGACAGCACGTCTGTGTTTGGACATTAACTTATCTTTACGTGTCTGAGTAAGTTTTAACGAAGCCACACAACAGTAAGTTAGTACAGGCACAATCATACTTTGGTAAATTTTACTTGCTAGAACAGATATAATAACTAAGTCTTTTTTAATTTTTTAATTTAAATATCTAGCTAGCTAGCTAGCTCTTTATATAACATGTCCTTCCTGCTACATCCAACCACATTGTGTCCTTCTGCTGATGAAATAATATTTAATGCTCGTGAAATAGGCCTTCAATTAACTTTTAATCAGCCAACATTAGGTGACGGGGACTGTTTTTATCGTGCAGTTGTGCAGCAAATACACAGGCCTGTGATAACTCGACATTATTATTCCAGAAAATCTATTTACTAATCATCACTTGCTTAGGCTTGCAACTGTCAATTTCATCCTGTTATGTGAAGCAAATCGCTGTATACCTTGACTGAGCTACAAAGACTTGTATAACGAAACTTTGTATCAAAATCATAATAATATGTCATAAGATGGATTCCTTATAAATCAAGAAAACGATACGTTGAAAATATATTCATTTTAGCAACAGCAGCCCTACTTCGTAATGATATTTAGGACAATTTTACATAAAAGGGGTATTTTCACCACCATAGGACCCGTTTACATGGAAAGTCGTAGCGGTCGAAATGAACTGTCGCCTATAGAAAGTCTTCATGTAAACGTGTCCATAGTTTGAAGGGTAGCGTCAGGTTGGATTAGTGCCTGGTTGAAGCTTACATATAATTAAGAAGGTTTTTCATTGTTTCTATTCTGGTGAGGTATATTTTTATTTATTAAAATCTTTTCTCTTTATATTTTAGAATGCTTGAAGGAATGTTGCGGTTCAGAGCTAAGTATGTATTTTAAAATTAGTAGGCATTTCTTTGTCAGCAGATTGAAGTCCTTCTGCATGGTATATTCTTGTTCTCTTCATTTTAGAACATTTTTATCGTTTGTAGGCTTAAACAAATGCTACCTATTTTGTTCATAATATTTTCTAATTCCTTTCTTTGTGTTAACTTAGAATGCACTAAAAACATGCATGTAGACACCTATCCATAGGTGAAATTAAAAGCATAAATGAAACCAATTTATAATGATACTGTTAGGGCCTAATCTAAAATGAGAGAAAGTGTCTTTCAGTTAATAAGAATAATATAAATGTAAATAAAGATTTTTAGGACTATTTTACATAAGGGTCCGTCTCAAATATTCGCTTAAATTCGCTTAGCAATTCGCTTCATAATTCGCTTCATTTTCATCTTAGATG
>JAUCNQ010134894.1:0-17429 GCA_032352715.1 Bougainvillia muscus | reverse complement strand
CACTTCATCTAAGATGAAAATGAAGCGAATTGCTAAGCGAATTTGAAGCGAATTTTTGAGACGGTCCCTTAGGAAATTCGTCTGAGTTTTCAAACAGAAGGAATGTCTTTTTGCATGTATGCACTATATGCACAAGGACACCACTTCTTCTGTGATGGAAATGACACGGTTTGTGATACGAATTTTGTAGACGGCCCCTTACATATATTGTATGTGACACAGTGAATTTATAATTATCAATTATATTATCAACTTAGGGTTCGAAAATCCACAATTCGCTTTATTTCTAATAATTTTCATCTCAGATGAAGTGTTATTGTGCATACTTGGTATGCGCAATAACACTTCATCTAAGGTGAAAATGAAGCGAATTGTGAAGCGAGGTTAAGCGAATTTTTGAGACGAATCCTTATTATTTCAGCTATTACGAAATATTGTGAATCGTCTTTATTCAAGAAAGGCTATTTGGCAGAACGATCCTGAGAAAGTTTCGAAATTTATGTTGTTAAAAGGTCGTGAACAATGGCGTGCTAATAATGCTATGCAGGATAGGGTATGGAGTCATTAAATGGAAGCGTATAGGGATTAATTTAGAATAGGAGCGTAGCTTTTGATCAGTTTAATAAGGGCAAGATTTATATAAAAAAGCCCTAAAAATATCTAGTTTTCTTTGAAAACTAGGTATTAAGGACTATTTTACATAAAAGGTGCTAACGTTGGCCTGGATTCAGGATTGTTTTAGTTTGTGTAACAATTTATTTACACTAGGCATTATGGGTTTAGAATAGCCGTGAAGCTGTAAAGCCGTCTATTTCCTTTCACTGTTTGTGCTATCAACAAGTCACTGTTACGAAAAAACGTTGATGGGATTCGCCCTATAGATTTTGTAGACATTGATGGTTGTGACTTAGGGAAATGGTACCATTCTAATACAGAAGGAGTGTCTTTGTATCGAAATTGATATGAATTTGAATTCTCATATTTTTTTCTTTATATTTTAGAGCAAAGCTGGTTCAATTGAAGGTGACTTTGCATTATTAATCTCGCTCTATCATGCTTTTGAGTTATTAAACCTACATGGTATTATGTCATTTTATAATTTTCTCAAAAGTATTCTAGCCGGTACAAAAGGAACTACTCGTTCAAAAATGGAATTAACACATAATTCATCGTTTATGAACATGATGGAAGAACTACACAGTAAAATTGAACCTAATGATGGAAATCAAAGCTTAAATGAAAGTATAATGGTGGAAAAACACATGACACCAAAGTCTAGATTATTGAAATCTATACCTAAACCTGTTGCAAGTTTTTCTAGTCATCCTAAACTCCAGAAGCTAGAGGAGATTGTAGTTGCACATTTTGAAAAAGCAAAACGTATTTGTGAGGCACAAAATCTATCCAGTCAGACGCCACTTAATACAAGGGTAATGATATTCTCACAATATAGAGATAGTGTTCAAGAAATAACTGCTGTGTTGAGTAAACATGAACCATTAGTGAAATGTATGTCATTTATTGGACAGGGTAGTAAAGAAGGTGTTACTGGAAAAAACACCAAAGGATTATCCCAGAAAGAGCAGCTTGAGGTTTGTTTATTATTGGGCCGGTTCACAAAATACGTATCGAAAATCGTACCATTTTCATTACAAAAGAAATCTCTTATACTAATAATGCACAAAATGATACTCACTCTTGAATAAAAATTGATACAAATTTTGTGGACCCTAAAGTACTTTCCACATTTTTTTACAAGCATAAGCATTTTTATAAGCTTTTTTTGTCTTGAGGCTCAATATGCTTATCAATGTGGTAAACTTAAGGCTGAAATATGCTTACATACAATATGCTTGGAGCAACACATAACACCTGGGTGTTAGTCTTGGTAAACGACAATAAAGCCTGTAAGTAATGTTTCGACTAGTTGTAAGGCTGGGCATATGCTTAGTGTATGCTTGATTTTTGCATCATCCTGAACCTAAATATGGTTATAAGCGTTATTCTTATAAAAAAAAAAACGTGTAGCTGAATCAAAATCTTGTCATTTACGTATTTATTGATTGATTTTAGATAACGGTTTGTCTTAAAAATTTGCTTTAATTTGTTTCATTTTCAACTTTAAGATGAAATATCATTGTGCATACGAATGATCCATATATACATGTTTATAAGACACAGGACTACCAGACCCTATTTTAGACCTTTAAAGGGTCAGTCATTCGGACGCTTTTCCTTAAATTATCACGGTAAAAGTGTCCCTTCTATGTAAAAGAGTCTCAAAAATACCTAGTTTTCTTTGAAAACTAGGTATTTTTAGGTCTCTGTTACATAAACACAGGCCCTTTTTTCAACTGACCTGACACTGCCCTTTTATTCCAGAATAAGCCCTGACTACATTTTCTAAAGTAAAGATTATTGTTTATTATGAATAGTTCTAGTGGTGAACATTATTTGCCTATCTGGAAATATTATCTTAGGGTTTGTCTCTACAATTCGCTTTATTAGTTCGTTTTAAAATTGTTTCATTTTCATCTCACACGAAGTGTCATTGTGGCTACGAAGAATGCACAAAGACACTTCTTCTGAATGAAAATTAATAGTGGAAATGATTCTTTAGCATTGTTTTTTATGACACAAATGTATCCATTTCTTTTTCCTAGTAGATTCTTCGTCGTTTCCGTTCTGGTGGATACAACACAGTTGTTTCAACATCAGTTGGAGAAGAAGGACTTGATATTGGAGATGTTGATTTGATTGTTTGTTTTGATGCTTCAAGCTCACCAATACGGCTTGTTCAAAGAATGGGTCGTACAGGAAGAAAAAGAGATGGAAGAATTGTTATTTTAGTGGGTGAGGGTAAAGAAGAGCAGGTAAGTGATCAGTCATGATATCCTGGGTTTAATCTGGAATAGGAGGGTAGCGTTCGATCAGTTTAGTAAGTAATCAGATAGTATTCTGCGTTTAATCTGGAATAGGAGGGTAGCGTTCGATCAGTTAAGTAAGTAATCAGATAGTATCCTGGGTTTAATCTGGAACAGGAGGGTAGCGTTCGATCAGTTTAGTAAGTAATCAGATAGTAGATAGTATCCTGGGTTTAATCTGGAATAGGAGGGCAGCGCTCGATCAGTTTAGTAAGTAATCAGATAGTATCCTGGGTTTAATCTGGAATAGGAGGGTAGCGTTCGATCAATTTAGTAAGTAATCAGATAGTATCCTGGGTTTAATCTGGAATAGGAGGGTAGCGTCTGATCAGTTTTGGGCAATATTTATGTAAAAAGGGTACTAAAAAATACTCTCTTTGAAAACTAGGTACAGACCTAGTTTTCAAAGAAAGCATCTTACTTACTCTTTTGTAGTGCTATTTTACATAAAAGGGGCACTTTCACCATCATAATTCAAGGGGAAGCGTTAAATTGACAGACGCTCCCTGGATTAGTGTCTGGAATCCATTCACTTTTGATCAATTGCGCATTGTGTAGTTGTCCATTGGAAACGCAATGGTATTGGTCACTAGCACTACATGAAAATAGAATTTTTCTAAATAGTCAAATAATTTTCATGCGGTGTAGAAAACACTAGACAACATAAAGCGTAAGACTCTTATGTTGTTGTTAAATGGCAAAGTGGGAACAAATTTTTTATTTGTTAAATGGCGGCCTGCTAGTGTTAGTTTACCCTACCTTGGTATAGCAAATATCTCAAAGCTCTACTGCAAGTTAGCCACAATTACACTGGGTGTTGTCTTTGTGAAACAAAGTACAAAATCGTGAAAGTTTTTTAGAAGTTTTTTAGAATTTCTTGACAAAACAATTTTGCGTCTCGTTTTCTGATTTTGTGAAGATGATATGCCTTTCCATAAAAAGTTGAAAGATATATTATCAATTATTGATTAAATACATGTATGCTGGAAGCTCTTACTGCACTCTTCACTCATTACACGGTGCCAGTGATGTTGAACGAAATTATTAGAACAACCGTACTTATACTACATAAAGTACTATCAGGCATTAATCCAGGACTGTTAAGGGTCCGTCTCAAAAATTCGCTTAAATTTGCTTCACAAATCGCTTTATTCCTATTAATTTTCATCTCGATGAAAAAGCGAATTGTGAAGCGAATTTAAGCGAATTTTTGAGACGAACCCTAAGCGTTTGGCATTCTGATGCTGACCGTTGAATTATGATAGTGAAACTGCCCTTTTTATGTAAAATAGTATAAAAAAGATCTAGTTTTCAAAGAAAACTAAGTATTTTCTCATAAAAAAACTGGTCGGGCACTGCCCTCATATTTTGAATTAAACCCTGACCAAGTGCTTTAGGTTTCCTTATTCAAAAATATGTTTTTAGATTTGTATGAGTTTTCTCAAGAATTAGTTACTTTTAAACGTTTTAGAGGATGTGGATTCGGCTAGTTAAAAAACATACTGTATTATCATTTATTTGGTTCCTTAAATTGTAGATCTAAACCGTTTAGGGACCGTCTCAAAAATTCGCTTAAAAATTCGCTTCAGTCCTGTCAATTTTCATCTCAGATGAAGTGTTATTGTGCAGACTTTGTATGCACAATAACACTTCATCTGAGGTGAAAATGAAGTGATTTGTGAAGCGAATTTAAGCGAATTTTTGAGACAGAAGGGACAGATCCACAAATTGATTCTGTTTTAGAATAATACAATAGTGAACATGGCACGATTTCATATGATGCTAAATTTGTACACAATTACTATCAAATATATTTTAGATTTATCAGCGAAGTTTGAACAGTAAGAAAGGAATTCATAAAAATTTACTGAATGCATCAAAATCATTAGAGTTATATACTGAGAATGCACGAATGATTCCAAAACATTTAAATCCATCCTGTTTTAAAATGTCTATCTCTGTTGATGAATACAAACCACAGTAAGAATTGTTTGAGCAGAAAATATATGTTGACCTTCCTCAAAGAAAATTCGTATGGAAAATTCTGTATTAATTGTCATACAGAAGGAGTGTCATTTTGTATACTTATAGTATGCACAAAGAAACTTCTTCTGCGATGAAAATGGTGGTACGATTGTTGTTAGTTGTTGAGTTGCAGTATCTTAATCTTTATGCCATATCAAATTTTGTGGACGAATTTCTATATTATCTTAAACCTATGGAAAAATTGTATTTCCTTTTGGTAGATGTATTAAAAACAAGACAATATATTAAGGGTCTAATCTAGAATATGAGGCCAGCGTCCGATCAGTTTAATTACTAATATTTATGTGAAATAACCCTAAAAATACCTAGTTTCCTTTGAAAACTAGGTATTTTTAGGACTATTTTACGTAAAAAGGTCACTTTCACAATCATAAGTCAAGGAGCAGCGTCAGAATGGCGGATCCTTAAAGGTCCTGGATTAGTGTCTGCAGGTGGAGTTTAGTTGGAGGCCTAATTTTACGTTTCTTTATTAATTTAGGGGTAACAAGAGAAAAAGTACTTCTACAGCAAGCAAAAAAAAGAATACAACATCCAAAACAGTTGACACTAATAATCAATGTCTATCATCTGAACTCCCTAACAACTTTGAAGAGAAGGAAAATCACAAGGAGCTTTCAGAAGGCTGTGAGAAATGTAAAAAATTGCAGTCAATCAAACCATGTAAACACAACGGAAAACTACAAAAGAAGGAAAGCAAGAGACAAACTATATCCAAGAATGAAACTAAGTTAGAATCTGGAAAAACGTGGCGTAAGAACTACCAAAAAATGTTAGCAGATAAAAAGAATAATAGCGATAATGACGACTTCGACAGTATATTACCAAAAATCAGAACTGACAACATTAAGATTGAACAGAAAGATGTAACACCTAAGCTTGGTGAAAAGACTGTACATTTTAACGATGACGAAGAAGCAAAACCATGCTCTATTGATAAATTACTCGTAAAAGCTGAAGACAGTTTGAAACGAAAACGACGATTACGTACACCAAAGCTACCGGCTAAGAAAACAGATTTGAATATCAGTGATATACAAGATAACCAAATGGATTTTTGTAGTCAGATAACCATGCCAACGCTTTTTAATCGATGTCAACAAAAAAGAAAAAGTGTACAAACTCTTCTTGGTAAGAAACTATTCTCAAAATTTGTATAGAAATTCGTATCAATTTTCGTACAGAAGGAGTGTCTTCGTGCATACTAGACACTTATTCTGTGATGAAAAAGTATGATTTGCGATACGAACTTTGTGGACGATCCACAAAGGATCATGCACAACGATTTTATTTCCTAGGAGTTGTTTTCGTCTGTACAAAATATGCCCACAAATGCTTCTCCTGAGTAAAAGTGAAATGAGGCCTACCTTACTTTACAGTGTGAAAAACTTGCACCAGCCAGTAGAGTAATCCTTTTTAAATTATGATGGATTTTCAGTTTCATGTTTCATGTAACAAAAACATTAAAATTATATGTTTAAAATTCCATCAGCTCTATATTACCCCAAATCCACTGTTTCGCCTGTTTTTGGCATGTACAAAGACAATTCTTCTGGTTGAAAATTGATACTGATGCGCATTTTGTTGATGATTGAATGGTGGAAGTGGGATATCTGTTCTTGATCATTTTTATTTGGATCAGCCTATTTTGAAAACATGTGATTAGTTTGATAATGGTGATATATATATAAATAGTCCTTAAAAGGAACATTTTGATATTTTCTTTAGGTGTAACTGAGGAAGATAATGAAGTCAGTGATGCAGAAGAAGTCAGTGATGCAGAAGAAGTAGAACAAGAGTTTCCCCATACATTTGGTAAACCTTTTAATCTTGCAAAACATGAAGATTTTATACTACAAAAGGAAGACAATGATCCTGAAAAATGTTTTTCTAATGACATACCAAAGAATTATAACATAGATGGGCACAAAGACTATAACAGAGAGACTAATAAATCTTCGCAAGGGTTATCTAGCTTGTTACCTATGAGTACTCCCAGATCAAAGGACGTTAAATATGCAAGAAAAGTGTGTGTTGTGACACCTATTATGCGTAACGTTATTCCAGAGCCACCTTCTATACCAGAGCCTCCTGAGGATATTGATTTAAGCAGCTTTGTATTAAATGACTCTTTATTGGATAGTAAACTACCACACAAAGAGACCGTGCAAGATAACATGATTCCTAATGAAGAAGAAGAGTTAGAAAGATTTTTCGGAAGTGTAGATAAGAAATCTAAAGAAATATCTTTTGCTACAAAAGTAATACTCAAAGAACCTACACAAACTTCTATTTCTAAGACAAAACTCAATCATAGCATTGAAAAGAAACACAGTACTAGTAAAGGTTTTGATTTTTGTCAAGAATTTCCCTTCACAGATGATAGCTTGTTAAACTTAATGAATGGTGATGACGATGATGGTGTGACTTCATCACCACCTATGATATCACAAATAAATCGTAAAACACTGCCGTATGCAGCAAAGACTACCATTTTGAATAATAATGTCCATGGCACGATTGATGACAAAGAAAGGACCAATAGTTGTAAGAAAGGAAAATCTGAAATTTCACTAAAATTAGATAATATTAATAAAGCTCAACAAAAGGATACTGAAAGTTATTGTAAAAATGTCACGGATAAAACCAAAATTTCTAAACAGGAGCAAAATATTATCAGGACAAGAACTGAAGCTCCTTTATCACTGAAAAAGAAGAAAACAGAACATACAGGGAGTAACAAATCAGGCACCAAGATTCTGGTAGACAATGTTACTACATCTATGAAAAATAAAACATCTACTAGTTTAATTCATGATGGTGACGATAGTCCATTGTTTCGTAAGCCCAGATCAAAAGTATTACGTAAAAATTGTATATTTGAATCACAGTCACCATCTCATGTTCATCCCACGGATAATAATATGATGTCACCTCCAGCAAGTAACATTATGTCACCACCACCAACTAATAGTATTGCACAGAAAAGAAAACACTATACACCATCAAGGGGTGGCAATGTGTTTCGAAATAAATACAGTAAGTTTGTTTTCCCCTCAAAAATCCGTTTTGTTTCACAAATCGTTTCATTTTCATCTCAGAAGATGCACTGTATGCATAAAGACGCATCTTTTGAATGAAAATGAATATAAATAAAACGAATTTGTAGAGCAAATTTTTGATATGAAACCTAAGGCTTCATCTTTAAAATTCGCTTAAATTCATTTCACCAGTCGCTTCATTTTCGTCTCAGAAGAAGTGTCGTTTTGCATACGAATTATGCACAAAGACACTTCTTCTGAGATGAAAAATTAGTAGGATTATTAAATTAATAGCGAATTTATAAAGCAAATTTTTGAGACAAATGCTTTTCTTTTACGTCAAAAATAGATACTATCCTATGGATCCGTCTCAAACTTTCGTTTCGCATTATTATTTCCACCTATGAATAAGTGTCTTTGTGCATACTTTAGTATGCAAATTCATCACGTCTTCTGCGATTAATATAGTATGCTTTGCTATTCGAACTTTGTGATTGGTCCCTTAAGTTCGTTATATCAGTTGAGGTCGGATAAGTGGAGAGTTAGCAAAAAGTGGAGAGTTAGAATTTGTGACGTCATTTTTTTTGGAGAGTTAACAAATTATGACGTCACAAGTACCAAATATGACGTCACAAACGCAAATATTTTAAATTATAACATCATTGATGACGTCATTTCCTTAACTCTCCATTTATCCGAGCCGTTAAGAAATTGGATAGTTAGCCGTTAGTGCAACTCTGCATTTATCCAAGCCGTTAAGAAAATGGAGAGTTAGCCGTTAAGCGTAATTCTCCATTTATCCGAGCCGTAAAGAAAATGGAGAGTTAGCCGTTAGTGTAACTCTCCATTTATCTTAGCCGATAAGAAAATGAAGAGTTAGTCGTTAACCGTAACTCTCCATTTGTCCGTGCTTTTAAGAAAATGGAGAGTTAGCCGTTAACGTTAGTAACTCTCCACAAAAAAAAAAAATATGAAATAAACTTAACTTTGTCAAAAAAAATATTGTTTTTGATTCTAATGCAAAATTTTACGCTCTTTTATGAGATTTAATCAGATTTTCATGAAAATCAATAAGACACCATATATTTGCCATTGTTTAATCCAATTTATCCCCTGGGGAATACAGCCCTATCGGATTTATTTTGAATAAATTTTGAAATATTTCTTGGGCACTCTTAAAACTTTGGCACTTTAACTAAAACTGCATTTAACATATTTTGACAAAATCTCGATTAAACTTACTCATGGTGCTTATTTCAAAAGTGACAGGTCATTGATCAGAACCACTATATTTCCCCTTGAAAATTCTGTAACATTGCGAAGCCTATATTTTCTGAGGATCACATCCTTTTTGGATGAAACTTTGCACAAATATTAAATGTTATAAGAAATTTCCAAAAATGACGTAAGTTTTCCGGAAACTTGGAAAAAATTCATTTTACGTTAAGAACTATGGAAAAGTTTCCAAACTGGATTTCGACCGCAAAAATCCAATATAGCGGCAATGTTTTTAACCCAAAGTGCAATTTTTACAAAAATATTTGGAACCTTATTCACACTTCCCACACCAGATATTTTATACAAAAGTGTTGAAAATAGCTCTTAAGCTATTGTAGATCCGACGTTTGGTAACTTTTCTAATGCTTCTCAATATTACAGTATTTTCAAGGGGAAATATGGGAAAGTTGATAGGTGGTTCTGATCAATGACATGAAACTGTTGAAGTAAGCACCCTGAACAACTGAAAGTGTTTAACTAACAATAGGTAAAATGGATTTTTAGTTGGATTTTCAAAAGTTATTCAAAATAAATTGGTAAATAGGGTCAACAATGGAGTTTTATTGACTTTCATGAAATCTGATTAAACCACGCAAAAGAGCGTAAAATTTTGGATTAGAATAAAAAACCAACTCTGTGGAGACTTACGGTTAACGGCTAACTCTCCATTTTGTTAACGGCTACGGATAAATGGAGATTTACGGTTAACGGCTAACTCTCCATTTTTTTAACGGCTTGGATAAATGGAGAGTTACGGTTAACGGCTAACTCTCCATTTTCTTAGCGGCTCGGATAAATGGAGAGTTACACTAACGGCTAACTCTCCATTTTCTTAGCGGCTCGGATAAATGGAGAGTTACGGAAATGACGTCATCAATGACGTCATAATTTGAAACATTTATGCTTGTGACGTCATATTTGGTACTTGTGACGTCATAATTTGTTAACTCTCCAAAAATGACGTCACAAATTCTAACTCTCCACTTGTTGCTAACTCTCCATTTAGCCATCCCCCAGTTGTTGTGTATGAGTATCCCTCTTTTCACTTCTTCTGTAACATAGTTTACATCAGGCCTTAAGTGAACACCCTTGATACATGAAATAGACACTCCATGTATTTCAAATTACGTTTAGGTAGTAAGAAACGCAAGTTATGTGTAGATACGAATGAAAAAAGTAAATTTCACACTGTTGTAAGTATCTTAAAAGGGATTGCAGTGTTTTAAGTTTGTGCAAGGAAAATGGTTCGTATTACGATAGGAATTTTGTGGACTGTTCCTTAGATTTCTCCTTTAAATGACATACAAAATGAGAATAGTGAATCCTAAGGTAGCCTTGCACATACTGGCCTTGTTCTAGACCTTTTTAGAGTCGGACATTAGGACGCTACCCGTTGAATAATGAAGATGAAAATTGCCTTTTATGTAAGGGACCGTCTCAAAAATTCGCTTAAATTCGCTTAACAATTCTTTTTATTCCTAATAATTTTCATCTAAGATGAAGTGTTATTGTAACACTTACGTGTTACAATAACACTTCATCTAAGGTGAAAATGAAGCGAATTGTTAAGCGAATTTAAACAAATTTTTGAGACGGTCCCTTAAAATACCTGGTTTTCAAAGAAAACTAGGTATTTTAAGGACTCTTTTTTTCATAAAAATTAATCTTATTTAACGGAGGGTTCTTCTCAAAATTCGCTTAAATTCGCTTCACAATTCGCTTCATTCCTACTAATTTTTATCTTAGAATTGTGAAGCGAATTTAAGCGAATTTTTGAGACGAACCCTAAGCGGACGCTGCCTTCCTACAGTATTCTACATTTGACCCTGATATATTTATAATAATTATCAAAAACCTATGGATATCTGTATGACTCCAATTCAAACTTTGTAATATGTTAACTAATGAAACTTTACTCAAATTAATGTCAAATTTAACCCTGCCCTGGATTAAGAAGGGACCGTCCACAAAATTCGTATTGCAAATTTCCATCGCAGAAGAAGTGTTTTCGTATATACTAAGCATACTAAGACACTTCGTATCTGTAATGAAAATTGATACGGATTCGTCTCAAAAAGTCGCTTTAATTCGCTTCACAAATCGCTTCATTTTCAACTCAGATTTTTGAAAACTAATAGGAATGAACCGAATTTATAAAGCGAATTTTTGAGACAGTTCCTAAAAGGTTGTTGAGCAATGTTTTCATTCTTTTTAATTTGCAAAAAAGAAATCGCGCCCTATAATTCGAGAATATCAATGGTGCCCATTTTCTTTATAGGGTAAACGTTCTGCTAATGTATTTATTGACGATGAAGCAGAAGTTGATGAAGAGGACAGTAGGTGTGAAGATACATTTGTCGATGCTTATGTAATGGATAGCTTTATTGATGATGCAACCCAAGTTACTCCTGCTCGTCTTGAAGGAAAGACTTCGAAACGTCCCATCGGAAAAGGTACCTTTGAATTAGTTGTAGTTAAATAAGGATGTTACCCCTAATATCATTAAGCTATTAGCAGGCCCTAATCAAGGGTCCACCAATATGGCGATGCTCATGCCCTATTATGTTGAAATTTATGTAAAATAATCCTAGCTCTTATATAAAAGATTGGTCGTCTACCTCCCAGAACAAAGCATTTGAATTTTAGATTTATGTAACCATTAAAGGTTTCGTCGTAAAAACTTCATATTACGAACCTTACCATCATCCAATGTAAATGTGTGGTTTCACTTTGCATTGCCTATTCTAGAATAGGAGGGCAGCGTCCAATAAGTTCAAAAGGGCATTTTTTTATGTAAAAAACGTCTTAAAAATACCTAGTTTTCACCTTAGATGAAGTGTTATTGTAACACGTAAGTGTTACAATAACACTTCATCTGAGGTGAAAACTAGGTATTTTTAGGACTGTTTTACATAAAAGGGGCATTTTCTTCTTCATTATTTAAGAGGAGGCGTCCGGTTATCGAACCCTTAAAAAGGTCTGGAATAGCACCTGCTTTGGCCTCATCTTAACATTTCGCTTAATTAGTTTCATTTTCATCTTTTATTTTCAGGAGATGTCTCTATTGATATGAATCTTATTTACAAACAGTCATTGATGAGTCCAAATTGTGGTCGGTTAAAATTTCAAACACCAGCATTTAAAACAAATCGAAATCGTTATAAGCTTGCTGACTTAGCAGAAAAATATAAGTAAGTACACGTTTACCTATAATTTGTTAATATCTAAAATTTTGCTATTTTCATGTTGGTATTTGTTCACTTCACGATGGATAAAAATCGGGATAATCTGTACTGGATTACATATGATTTTTTGACGTTTAGAGAAAATCAGTTTTAGATTTTCTCTTAATGTCTAAGGGACCGTCTCAAAGATTCGCTTAAATTCGCTTCACAATTCGCTTAATTCCGAATTTTTGAGACGGTTCCTAATAATCTTATGTAATCGGAAATAGATTATCCCGATTTTCATGCAGTGGTATATGCTTCGATGCGTTAAGTGTGTGTATCCTTAACAAACTTTGGATCTGAGATACGTTTTGTATGATAAAAGACTACTATATGTTTTTAGAAACAAGAATTGTAGAGAATGCCTATTTTATGGACTCCTGTTATTCTAAGGATTCACTTACATTTGTCCTTTCACGTAGGGAACCGTCTCAAAATTCGCTGCATTCCGATCAATTTTCATCCAAAATTCTTGTGAATTTTCATTATGAAAGGAGTTCAGTTGTGAAATGAAATTTTAAATTTTTAAGATAGAAATTCGTATCGATTTAACCAAGAGAGTGTCTTTGTGCATACTTTGTTTAGAACTTTAAACTCTTAGTATCTGTAATAAAGTGAAATTTTAGAAGTTTGAAATTAACTTCGATATCTCGTTAATTTTAAAGCTGTCTTTTTAGGTCTCGTTTTATTTGCACGACTTTCACCACTAGATAAAGCATCTTTTGCTTACAGGATAAGGAGACGTTATTGGAGGGTTTTATTGATCGCGCAAATTTTTGAATTTTGACAGCAAGTTTATACTTTTTTTTCTTCCCAAGAATATTAATATTTTCTTCATAGATATGGTTCAGATGAAAGCTCTGAGGCAGAAGAAGTTAATGGTCTAATCGAATCTGAAATTGAAACTGAGGATGAGGATCATGTCCAAAGCAGGTGTGAAACATCTAGGCCGAAAGAATCGGACTCAAATGAAGAGGGGGAGTCACGTGATGTAAACAAACAACCTCAATCTGTTGTTAGAAAAGTAAGACGAGCAAATAGAAAACAAAGACTGAAAAGCAGTAGTGATGAAGAACAACGGGTTGTAGAAAAGAAACCTCGTAAAAGAGTACAGCAGATTGTGGATTCTGATGATGACTTTGAACAGATGGTAGACACGAGAAGTCTGAATTCTTCTGTGAATAATGTTGAGGCTGGTGCTACCAATGCTAAGAAAAAGTCTCCTTCGATGGTCATGGAAGTAGGAAAACCTACAAGTCCGGAGCTCACATCTACTGTTGAAACGATTGAAATACGACCGTGGTGTAAAACCTTCTCTTTAGATGAATTAAAGGAGATCACTTTCAGTTTTGGAATAACTTGGGATAAGGTATAGTTTTTACATGCCTTTAATTTTATCTACATCAAATCACAGCCTTTGAATAGTGTGTGCGGATATTATACCCTTAAGAACCGTCTACAAAACTCGTATCGCAAATTGTTCCATTTTCATCACAGAAGATGTGTCTTTGTGCACAAAGACACTTCTTCTGTATGAAAATTGATACGTTTTTTTTTTTTAAGCCGTTCTTGCACTTTTTTACCTGAGAATTTAAGAAGATCTATACATAATATTATAATTCTCTCTAGTCTCCTGCAAACACTATACGAAATCCGATTGCAAATACTACTACATCAAAGACGATTATAGCTCAAAAAGCAGTCATTGTGATAGATTCAAAATGTGTTGCTAATTCACAGGTGAGTGAAGTTAACAGTAGTATTTTATCGCCAACACTTCATGAAAATAGGGATACTCTGATACTCTGATCCCGATTATATAGGATTACCGTATAGGATTACCGTAAATGCTAAATTTAGCGTCCCGGGCTCTTATTCAATTTTTCAATTTTTACTCTGGGCGCTATTTAAATGCCTGCGCTAAAAAAGTGCGCGCGCTTATTCAATTTTTCACTTATGATGTTTGAACTTGTGTGGTTTTCCAGTCATAAGAAAGCGTATTGGCACTGACCACTGACAGGCAAGGAAGCATTAGCGCAGACTTGGAAAAAAACACAAGACGAAGGAATATACAGAAATTTCCTTATGTATTAATTTATATTTTGACGAATATTGAAGACGTTTGACGGAAATTTATCTCTTTATGCTCTTTTGAAGAAAAATTGGGGCTTTTTTTAAATAAGTACCTAAGTGCCCCCTTTCAAAGCAGGGTTTCTTTGAAAGCCCCCTCTCCCTCCTACATGAGGGGGTTGATTATAAGATATGGGCGCTAAATAAATGCGTTAACTTAATAAAGCTCAACATGTTCCTATGTAAAGTGATGATTGCCATGTTTCAGATTCGTAGGGTTGGCGGAGGGGTGTTAAAGCTCAGAGACGGATTAAGAACTTGAGAGAGATTGATGTAACTTCTCCCTTAGTAGTGGATTGTGGTGTTGTGGAGGAGAAGTAGTGATAGCCTTGGGAGAGGTGAAGCAGTTAAATTAAAAAAATTTGGCAATTTTAAGTTTTACCCTACAGATCGCCCAAATGCATTTATGATCAAAACAGACGGCGCTATATTGAATATTTCAGGGTTGGAATCTACGCCTGAAAATTTTCTGGAGTTTTACCGGAAAATGGAAAAATTTCCGGTTTTCCGGAGAAATTGCGACGTTTTCGGAAATGTCTGATAATAAATAACAATTGTGCAAAGTACAGGCAACCTTTCAGTTTTTCAAGGAGAAACATGGGAATGTGAAAGGTGGTTCTGATCAATGACCTGTAACTTTTGAAGAAGTCACCCCGCACAACGGAAAATTAGTCACAAGATGCAAAACAGATTTAAGTTGAAAGTGGCAAAGTTTCAAGAGAATCCAACAAACATTTCAAAAGGTTTTGTAAATAATTGGGAGGGGTAAATTATTGCTCCCCAGGGTTAATAGGGTTAAATACCCCCCATTCACGCTTACATCCATAATTTTTTTTCTCCCAAAAACCAGCAAGCGAGGCTTTTAGTATGTTAATCTACATAAAATTGCGTTTCTAACGGTACCAAACATGTCTAGATGATAATTACTTCCGGGTTTGACCCATTTTTGAGCTAATTTGCTTAGCCTACTTCAAAATGTCAAATTATCATATGTATATTGGAAAGAGATTATCCCAATTTTCATTCTGCATGTACAAAGTGACTATTGCTCTAGTTACGAACCGCCTCAAAAATTTGCTTTAATATTTTACTTCACTTCATTTCTATCAATTTGTATTCAGGGGCCGTCTCAAAAATTCGCTTAAAATCGCTCAACAATTCGTTTCATTCCTAATAATTTTCACCTAAGATGAAGTGTTATTGTAACACTTACGTGTTACAATAACACTTCATCTAAGGTGAAAATGAAGCCAATTGTAGAGCGAATTTAAACGAATTTGAAGCGAATTTATGAGACCGGATTTTTCGCGCGGATTTAATTACGGTCCCTAGAGAAGTGTCGTTTTGCATACTTTGTATGAGAAATATCACTTCATTTGAGATGAGTATGAAACGATTTATGAAACGAAGTAAAGCAAATATTTCGGATGCCAATGTTGTAGGACATGGATTGAGTATGAGACCAGTAACTATATTAGATTTAAGCGTTAATTGCTCAGGGTCTATTTTATTTTGTATAAAATTAACCAAAGAATTCTTAGGACACGTTTACATGGAAAACCGTTGCGGGCGAAATGAACTGTCATGGCTTCTGTGATTGGTTAAATTTTTCCGACGGATCATAGAAGCCATGACTGTTCATTTCGCCTATAGAAAGTCTTCATGTAAACGAGTTCTTAGGGACATAATTCGTATGAGCATTTAAGTCAATTTCCATTCTGAAGAAGTGTCTTTGTGTATAGTTATGAAAAATGACACTTCTTCTGACTTGAACATGGTACGATATCCGATACCAAATTTATGGACGGTCCCTTAGTTTATTTCAGTGTGAAATCCTACTTTAACCAATCAGAATGATTAGAAAACTATTCTAATTGGTTCAAGATGGATTCAATACTGGAATAATACCGGATTTACCTTTTGGTGCACAAGTCTACTAGCCCTGCATCAAAATGCTGAGATTGTTAAAGCGTATTGACCATACTCTAACACTATGGTCTATTCTAGAATAGCAAGGCAGCGTCCGAGCAGTTGCAAAATGGTTTTCTTTGAAAGCTAGGTATTTTTAGGTCTCTATTACATAAAAGGGGCACTTTCACCGTGATAATTTAAGGAAAAGCGTCCGATTGACGGACCTAATAAAGGTCTAAAATAGGGTCTGGACACTGTGCTCTCAAGGCTTTAACCCTTTAACGCCTGATGTTGCGAAATGGTCTCGCATGCTTGAACATCTTGAAGCAAAATGCTTCAGAATAGTTAAGGCATATATGTCCATTTTAATTGGACACTAGGCGTTAAAGGCTTTAACTGAATTTTCTTTCATATAGATCCCATCGTTGTTACGTTTAAATGGTTGTTTCCAAGTTATAATACAACAGCAATTGAAATGTGATTATGTGCTCAGTAAAAGAATAGGTGTTATAAGAAAAACTGTTTCAGGTATAAAACGTTTTAAATATATTGTTAGGGGGCGTCTTAAAAACTTGCTTAAAAGTTGCTTTCATTTCTATCAATTTTCATTCAGAAGAAGTGTATGCAACTGATGTATGTGATGTTAGGGACCGTCTCATAAATTCGCTTCAAATTCGTTTAAATTCGCTTCATTTTCACCTTAGATGAAGTATTATTGTAACACGTAAGTGTTCAAAGAACACTTCATCTTAGGTGAAAATTATTAGGAATGAAACGAATTGTTAAGCGAATTTAAGCAAATTTTTGATACGGTCCCTTAATCTTTACACGAAATGTTATGCTCGGGGTATTTGAATAACCGCGTTTTCGGAAAA
>JAUCNQ010134783.1:0-17433 GCA_032352715.1 Bougainvillia muscus | reverse complement strand
GGAAAATTATACTGTACATCAGTAACCATGAGAAAAACAAACAAAGACAACCTATTAATTTGCAATAAAATAAAAAAAATTCAAAAGCATATATAGTATAGCTCATTCGCGAAAATTAATACCCTGATAGGAAAAAAAAAATCATATTTATCGACGTTTCGTATCTTTCTGATACATTTTCAACATAGTGAGATATTAACGGAAGAAGAACATTATATAGTGAGAAGAACATTACATTATAAATCATAATAAATGACGTCATATATGACGTAACTATACTTTGACGCAACGCTGGAAGCAAGCATACATTTATTTCGCAAACCCGCCGGTATCCTGGTTGATACCATCAGGTGCTAAAGTTTGGAACTTGCATATCTAGTGATCTTCAAAGTATGTTCGAGCTAGAGAATTGTCAACCTCCAGTTGTTGAAGAATGACAACTCCTGAATCTTTTTCTAAGTCATGGTCTGTATGGAAATGCTCAGCAAGTTCGGAATTTGAAGGTCTATTTTTGACGTCATATCTAGGTTTTTTAAACGGTCTGAAAGCTTATGACCAGTTTGTCCAACATAGATTTGACTGTGTTTTTTACACCAACCTGCACAAATAACATTAGAGGACTTGCAGTTACCCCAATGTATGCTCTTGTTATTGGGTAACTCCATCATGATATTTGTACATAGTTTGCAACGACCACATGCAACAGTATTGGAATTCAGTTTATCTAAACTGTTACTATGCGTCTTGCCTGTGTTGTTGCAAACTAGGTAGCGACGTATGCTATTGAATTTACGCAAGGCATTGAAAATATATCTTTGAGCTTCTTATCATTTTGAAGAACATGGTGATGTTTTTTCAAAATAGCTGGAAGCTGTTTAAGAACTAGATGATAGTTGCTATAACCAAAACCTATAAATTTTACATATAAAAAAAAACAAAGAAAAAAACTATCTTGAAAATGTATCAGAAAGATACGAAACGTCGATAAATATGAATATTTATTTCCTATCAGAGAAAATAAATACCCGCGAATTTTTTTGAAACAGCCCATTCGCAAAAATAAGTCCTCGCGAAAATTAAGCCACTTAAGGTATTATGAAAGCGAGGTTGCAACACTCAATGGAATCTTCTGGAAATCACCCAGAAAATTATGATAGGACGAAATGCTTTTAAAATTTGTTCTAGTTTTCCTATAGTTCTTTCATCACTTATAATCGTTTGAGTTTGTCACGCAGTTAAGCAAATGGTTGCATATGTTTCAACAATCCTGCTGTGTTTTATTATTATGTATCTTGTCAACTTCATTCCCAGTGTCATTTATCTCTTACAAAGCCTACTCTGAAAATGAAAAAGAGATAAATAATACTGGGAACGAGGTTGGCATCTTGTGATTTGCATAAATAGTTATGTTATCGATTTTATCACCCAACTTGCTGAAATCTTGAGTTTTACTTCAGATTTCTGTAGGTTGTTTGATAAAATTCTTACCGTAAAACATCACATATTTTGTAGTGAAATATGCTATCCATGAATATGTTGTCTATAGGTGCACGCTCAGTTCTGCTACAATTCTGTATTGATGAGGACGGAAATTTTCTTGGAAAAACAAATGCTATAAAATTTTCTATGCTTACTGTTATGAATGAAATTGTGCAGCAAATGGTAGATGAAGGGAAGGTTACAAACGTAAGCAACCCTCTCAAAAATTCGTTTCATTCCCTATCAATTTCGATTCAGAAGAAGTGTCTTTGTGCATAAACTGGATGTACAATTACACTTCTTCTGAGATGAAAATGACACGATTTAGGAATTGAAACAAAGCAAATTTTTAAGACAGAAACGTAAATACCTTACGAGAAGAAATTTTCGCGAGAATTTAATTTCGCGAATTCTGTCAAATCGGATTTTTCGCGGGAATTTAATTTAGCGAAACGTCAGTATTTGATATTTTTCGTTGAATTGAATTTTGAAAATCGTTCGTCTTTAGAAATTCCCCTTATGTAAATTTCCCTCCCTTAAAAAAATTCAAAATACTTTTTTCGTTAAAAAAACTTTTTTTTCGTGGGAAGTAAATTTCGCGAATTGTGAAAAAACAATTTTCACGAGAATTTAACTTCGCGAATTGCTTAAAATCAGATTTTTCGCGGGAACTTAATTTCGCGAATTTGAGCCAAATTCGCGAAATTCGTGAACTTTTCTGTTCGCGAAAATTTCTTCCCTTAAGGTTACCTCGTAAATTCGTTTCACATATTGAAATTTAACTTACTATTTAGTTTCTTTTTTTCACGATAACATTTTTCAACTTGACGGGGCAAGAACTGCTATTTTTTTAAATGGATCGCTCAAAGTAAGGTCAGAAGACCACCACTTGGCAGCAATGTGCTACATAAGAAGGATAATTTATGACAGAAATATATTGGTGTAAAGTAACGTCATGCACCAGGTTACTTTTTATGAAACCAATAGTTACATTTAAAACGAATCCAATTGACCAATAAAGCCTATTGTTTTTTTTCCAAGGGACATTCTGATTGGATATCGTTAATTGTTGTAATTTTTTTTTTTCAGGATGAGTACACCAACATAACGTTTGGTAATTATTATCGTACTGTAAAAGAATATTCTGCCCCATTTGAAAACAACGACTCTCCTGTCTACAAAGCTGGTTTGCGCCTGGTTTCTATTGAAACAAAGATAGTACGTTGTCCCTACCGTAAGAAATGGGTGGAAGAAGGTGGTGATCCGAAAGAACATGCTAAATGGTTTATACCGACAACAAGAACATGGAGTGACCATACATTTTATTCAGGTGAGTTCGTGCAACTTGGGACAGACCATTTATGCAGTTGAAGGTTAATTTACAGTTTAGAAAAGTTGTTACCGAACGGAAAAGTGAAGACAAATTTGTTGAGAATGAATTGTAATTTGTAGTCAAAAAAAATTTATGACAAATCTTTGTGTGTATGCACGTGTTGTTAATAAATTTAAAACGATTTGATTGGTTTGTCCGTGAAAAAGGGGAAAAATTTGAACTCATTTGAACTCTTTTATTTCGTCTGCGGAGCAACAAATTGTTCAAAACACGTCACAAAAAAATAATCAGAGATATCTGAAAGTCGGGATAATCCGTTTCGATTATATATGATTATTTGACATTTAGGGAAATTCTGGAACAGATTTTTTCTAAATGCCAAATTATTAGAGGCTGACGTTATGGATCCGTTGTTCTTTTAAGTAACTAAAAGTTTTCGTCTTTGTATTGTTTAACATACCTAATTCTTGTTTTAGGATTAGACATAAGTCGATCAGAGGAGGAAAGACGTGGAATTGTTGATGAGATTTTCCAGCGTTATGAAGATAAAGTTGCTATCAATCCAACAGACCATGGGGTGGATTATGTACACGCTCATATTGTCATTGAAAGAGTTTAAATGTCTCTTTATACTCCAAGCAAGAGAAGTTTAAAGGGACTTGAACCGTAGTACTAAGTGGAGTTTTGAGTGATTATTCTCTTTTGAAAATATTGCGTTTTATAAAAAAGCATAATTTTTTTAACATTTTTATTTTTATATACATTTTGATTTGACAAATGAGAAATCTTGTGAAAGACCGGGCTTTTTCTGGGGTAAAATGAGTTATTTCAACCTGACAAAAGTTAGAAGAGTGAGGTGGGAATGACCTCAATCACAAGGTATTTTGTATTTGTTTGAAGAAAGAGTGCCCTGTAATCCATGTTGTAGTGGAGGAAAAGTTATTGTTATGTTGTGCAGGACGGCAGTTTATCACTGCAGTGGTACTTTAATTTAAGTGTTATTAAGTAATACCCAAATTAGAGAAAGCCCCTCCTATATTTAGATCGTTGTTACGGCACCGTACTAGAATTTCTGTGGATTTGAGATTCAAGTTCATATTTTTAAAATTGAATAAAAACTTCTTTAGTGATGCAAATGTCTTTTCTGTCTAAATAACGCACTCGATCCTAGCAACAGTAAATGTGAGGTCAAAAAGGTCTTAACGGCCTGGAGGTCTGGAGTCATTAAAATAGTAAACATGGAGCTAAGGAATACTGTCTAAAAAAATTGCTTTATAAATTCGCTTCAGTCATATCAATTTTCATTCACAAGAGGTTTACATACTTTGTATGCACAATGGCGCATCATCTGAGATGAAAATAAAACGATTTGTTAAATGAATTAAAATGAGACTGCTGGCTGGACTATTATTAGTATTAGTATTCAAAATGCAAAATGCTTCAGGATTGTTTAAGGGTGTATGGTCATTTTGTAGCCATCAATCATTACAGCTGCTTCTTCAAAACTGTAAATCCATGGGATGACTTTTGTGTTCTTTATTGAAATATTATCATTAATGTAATCTACTTTCCTTATAAATACTTCCCGTCCTGTTTAAGGACCAACTACAAAGTTCGTACGTATTATGCACAAAGACTGATGAAAATGATATGATTTTTCACTTTCAGTCTTGCATATTCATATCATATTCGGCTAGTATTTTCGTATGATTTTCGGCTCGTATTTTCATATCATTTATGTCACTTTCTGTTTCACATGTTCATATCATTATCGGTTTCACCTCAGTCAAATCATTTTTTGTTTCACTTGGTCACATCATTTTTGGTTTCAATTGGTCATATCATTTTCGGTTTCACTTGGTCATATCATTTTCGGTTTCACTTGGTCATATCATTTTTGGTCTCACTTGGTCATATCGTTTCTAATTTCACTTGGTCATGTCATTTTCGGTTTCACTTAGTCACATCATTTTTGGTTTCAATTGGTCATATACATTTTCAGTTTCTCATGTTCATATCATTTTTGGTTTCACTTGGTCATATCATTTTGGTTTCACTTGGTCATATCATTTTCGGTTTCACTTGGTCATATCATTTTTGGTTTCACTTGGTCATGTCATTTTTGGTTTCACTTGGTCATGTCATTTTTGGTTTCAATTGGTCATATCATTTTCGGTTTCTCGTGTTCATATCATTTTGGTTTCACTTGGTCATATACGTTTTCGGTTTCTCATGTTCATATCATTTTTGGTTTCACTTGGTCATATCATTTTTGGTTTCACTTGGTCATGTCATTTTCGGTTTCACTTGGTCAAAAAGCTGCCATATCTGATATTTGATTTGATTTTATAAAATTGGAATAAAAAAGTGCTTGATTAACTGGTGACTACACTGTAATGTGATCTGTAAAGATCTATAATCTTGGTCAAAATTTATGGCAACCTACAGTTTTTCTGGCTTAAAGAAGAACTGCACTGCCGGTTTGGATGTTTTGCTGCATAGAAACGCTCCAACATGTGAACGTGAAACTTTATCAGAGCAATGCTTGTGATAAAGACTTGTTAATCTACTATTTCGAAGAAAAACTGCTTTTGCCTTCTACCAGATCCGGTACGTAATAGCCTTAACCTGGCTTAAAATCGAGTTTTAAATGACGCGACTCGTCCGCGCTTCGTGGTAGTGACCACGAGTAAGTAATCAACTCAAAACTAAAGATCTATAGTCTTAAGTCTACTATGATCATGCGAGCTGATCAGCGGGCTGGTGGAAAACCGTCTTCAGGGTTATAAAACAAGAATAGTTAAACTTGTGGTGCTCGTCTTGTCAATTCCGTAGCACCCTTGCCACTATATTTTGACCAGGATTGTAGGTGGTAAAAAAGACTGTAGGCTAAAATGCTCCAAGTTACATAGATATATAGTTAGGGACTGTGCACATAACACACATGGCGACCCGCACCAACCTCAATAAGTAGTGGTCTTGTGCACACACCCCTTATAGGATGATAATGGTACGATTCGCCACTCGAATTTCACGTATGGCACCTCAGCGTAAGAGTGTGTACGCATGGAGACTCGGACCAACTCCAACGCAGTGAGAATAACTTTATGCATGCAGGGTATGCACAATAACACAACTGGGCGATGATAATGGTGCGATTCGCCACAAGCACTCCACGTAGGCTCCCTAAGTAGTGTGAGAGAGCAAAAATGGTATATAGACCACCACGCAGAAAGAGCGTTTTCATCCATACTTTGTATGTAGCAAAGAGACACCATCAGCGGCGATGATGATGGTACGATTCTCCATATTATTCCATACGTGGTCTCTCAACATGCGTGTTGGAGAGAATCGCCTGGAATCTCGTACAAGTCATCCCATCAGAGTCGGAGCTAAGAGTCTTTGAAATTTCAATGGTTATACACTTACGCAGGCAATTGCTTACTATTTTCAGCTTCTAGATCCGACTCTGTTGTGTATACATAAAGACGATTCCTGAACGAGGATGATGGTACAATTCATCATGTACAAATTCTACATACGTTACCCCATTGTGTGCATGTGGACAAGGTTCGTATGCGTGACTCTCGCAAGCCAAACACAGAAAGAGTACCTTTGTGCATACGGAGTATAAACAAAGAAACTCCACCAGCTGCAATGATCGATGATGGCGCGATTCTGCATACGAATATATTAGTATTCACAGGACACTCCCCCTAGTGATGATAATGGCGTGTGCAAATTACATTCCGTAGAGGGAATTTGTTTCAACATGCTGTGCTTGTGCAAAGCATCCCAAAGGTAGCAATGGCAGTGTGAAATAGAAACAAAATGTAAATTGATTCTTAAGATAGAACTGCGTAAAGAAAAGGTCAACCTGTGGTTGAGTCGTAGTCATGCGTAGTCATGCGTAGTGATAAACAAGGCAACTTTAAAGATAGCGCAAACCCAAAACACATATTCATGATAATGTGAAATATCTTTTGAACCGCTGAGATTCGTATGATGAAAGTATACATTTTTGTATTCGCAAAATATTTGCATTTGCGCGTCATTAATTTTTGCGAATGATCGGTTCTAACTTTTTTTCGCGGCATTAGTTTTCGCGAAATGAACAATCAACCATGTTTTTTTTGTCAAGATTTTCAAAAATCCTGGCAAATAGTAGCTTTATTGATGGAAAAAATCCCAAAAATTACGAATGTCAAGTTTTCAATTTACTTTGCGGCATAAATATTCGCGAATCACCATCTTTGAAAATTTCTGCTCGCAATAATTTCTGATCCTAAAGTACATACAAAATGAAGAAAACTTTTTTAAAAGGATTTATTTTTGTCAGCACTTTTATGCACTTTTATAGATGGACATTATGACATCGCTAGGTCCACCGCTTCCCCGAAGTTTTCGTGTCGGATTTCCAAAGAAAAAGAAAGATACAAAATGCCCTGGGATCGAGGTTGCAGCTTCCGCAGGGTTTACAATCAATATCTCGAGAACTAATCAATATTTTTTTTTTAATCCAGTGGACTCGTTAATCACAGATCGGGGTCTTTTAGATGGGATCAACATCAGCTTTCATGGGAGGTAACTTTTATAATTATGAATTTTAATGACTATGTTAAGTCTTCCTTTTCCTGTTACGACTAGGTTAAAACATGTTTTAAGCGGCCTCTGAATAAATATTTCAGCATTTCGGCTCAACCAGCATTTGGCTTCACTGAAGGAAATTCTTTAGTTTCAGTGTAACTTGTGATTAAGATAATAATCATTATCAAAGGCGGGGGCCAAGTACGTTCTGGGGAATCATATTAGTTGTGGTTTTCTTTTATTAGAAAAACATATCGCTAATACACATATTTATCAAGTGCGTCTGACATTATTGGATACAAAACTTACTGTTCATTGATTTTTCATTTATAACTTTCCTGATAATGCGCCTAACTTAAATTCTCCAAGATTAATCGGAATTAGTCAGGATGACAGTCAGACACGGTTGTAGAGCAAAGTGATGAGCATCTGCATATTTTGATAAAATTTGGAAGTACAGCTGACTCCCGGTAAGTGGAACCGGCGAAAATGGTTTTAGTTAGTGGATGTTCCACTTGTCCGAATTTAGCAAGAGATCAACGAAATCCCAAGTGGCCAACGAAAATGGTTCCACTAATCGGGATTCATTTTATTTTCAAAAAAAAGTGACGAGACTGGAAAATTTTCCATACTTTAAAGAAACTTTTTGAGAGTCAGAAATTTTTGGAAGAAACTTTCGCGAATTAGCGGTTTTTGGATTTTTCGCGAGAATTAACTTTCGCGAATACACGATTTAAATGAATTTTTACTCGGTTATTACTACTTGTGACGTCTTAACACCTCCACAAATTTGGATCCCCCTCTAGATCCGCCGCTGCCTATGTCATTTATTCAGATTTTTAGATATCTTGACTTTCGCAGGTCTAAAACGCATTTTTTTCGCGAGAATAAACTTTCGCGATTTATAGATTACAAACTAGGAAGATATAATGTACCCAATTTTCCGAAACCAAATAAATCGTCCCCACCGGTAAGGGCCTTGTATGAAAACCTGTTGTCTGACATCGAAGGGAAGTTATAGCATAAAGAAGGTTAAGTTTAAATTAAAAGAAAAGAAAAAGTTTAAATTTCTTAAGAAAAAAACCATTTGTGTATTTGCTAATTGAAAATGCTGGTAAAAATTACAGCAAAGCAATATTCTTCAATACTAATTCTTCAATACTAGTAAGGGACCGTCGACAAAATTCGCATCGCAAGAAGTGTCTTTGTGCAAACAAATATGCAAAAAGACACTCCTTCTGGATGAAAATTAATACCAATTTGGTGGACGGTCACTAACCGATGATTCACACTATAATCAGTGTTACATCAATTTTACATTGACGACTACCTTGTCGGATGACACTTTTTCAAATTGAAAGTGAAGAAAACAGGGAGAACAAATTGAGAAAAACAAAATATGTTTCAAAAAGCTGTGACATGAGAGATGTGTGAGATTTGTAGACGAAAAACCGTCAAGTTTCATTTATCATTACGATTCAATTCATCTAGAGCTTAAGAAAAATATTCTGCGTCTAAAACAAAATGCTTGAAATTTTGTTGTTCCTAGAGATTGATTTAGCTGCCACAGAGAAACGGTAACAAAAACGTTGTAGTTTATGACAGCTTATAGCATAGGATCCTTTGCAAAAGTCCCTTTCATTAATTTCAATTTTCATTCAGAATAAGTGTCTTTGTGCATACTCACTTCAACTGAGATGAAAATAAAACGTATTAAAGCGATTTTATAAGAAGAATCCCTTTAATATCATATGGCCATTGGTTACCTAAAAATTAATTCAAAAATGTCTATTTACACCTTCTCGGTACTAGTTTATTCACATTGTCTTAAAATGTATCATTATGCAAAAAGTATTTATAAAACTGGCTTACAATAAATAGAAGAAGAACAAATCCTTTTGCCGATGTGCACATATAAATATACGACAGGAAAATAGCACCGAAAAGGTATCCGAGCACGACCATTGGATGCGGAGTCATTGAAAAACGAAGACTTGGTTTGGGTGTGATGAAATACAAGAAGTATGTACAACATTGTGAACTAACCCATTTCCTCGTTAAGTATTTCGTGCGAACCTAAAAAGTCGTTTGACACCGCATCCTATGGTATTAGGTTATTCCCTTGAATTCTCTCTTCAAAGGGTAGCAAGTATGTTATCCATTTCTTCGCTTATCTTCTCGCGTTTGGCTTGAGCTTGTTGCTCATTCTCCATGTATTGTTGACGACCAAGCTTTCCACCAACAACTTTGCTCGCTAAAGTTAGAAGTTGGTCTAACAAAACTTTACGATCATTTTCTTTCTTCTGCAAATCAATTAACTGGAAAATAAGAAATGAAATACAGTGTTAATGACTTCCTGTTGTAAAACTTCCATGAACAACAATCGTATCCGCAAATTGGACCCTTCCATCGCAAAAAAGGGTCGTTGCAACTAACTATCGAAAATTTATCATACGGATTTTGTGGACCATGCCTTAATTCTTAAAATCTCAAAAGACAACTGGCAAAAGACAACTTCGTCTGAAAATTCGCTAATTGCTCTTCGTCATTGTGGGTAGCGTCCGATTGTCGGACCCTTAAAAGGTCTAGAATAGGGCTTGGTTCAAATCGTACCATTATGTGCACAATGACGCTCCTTCAGATCAGTATGAATATTGATACGAATTTTGTGGGCAGTCCCTTAAAAAGGTAAGTCATGCAGATATATTATATATGGCCATGGTATGATGCCAACTTGGACTATGTAAATTTAAATAGACTCGTGTTCATAATATGTGAACATATCCATTATGACCCACAAGCGGTGAACAAACAAAAAGGAATGCTGACCTTCTCACTGATCTCTGGATCTTCTTTCTTCAAAGCAGCAGATGTATCGTTGATGGATTGAGTAAGTGTGGAATAATCTTGGTGGATTTTCTTTTGACCATTCGCAAAAGCTGTTTGATCTCGGCTTTGTTTGAATTTGTCAATAGCACTATCAACAGCTGAGCATAATCCACTACGTCGATCGTATGCAGATAATAAATCTTCAACTAAGCTGGCAATTTTCAATCGAGATTCCTTGGCAGCATCCTATAATAAACATTCGATTTAGAAAACAAGCTGATTGTTGGTCTTTTTAAGAACGACACAATAGGTAGCATTAATAATTAATTACTATTGTGTCGTTCTTAAAAAGACCAACAATGAGCTCTGACCACCATAACGGCACATGATCCAAATATCCAATGATACTAATATAATAACAATTATCATCAAATTTTCTAAAATATTACCAAAGAAGATGAAATCTTGCATGCTCTGAGATAATTATTCCCTGGGCGTTGAGGATGTTACCTAACCTTGGTAATATAATAACATTAAACAGCCACTTTTAACGCTGACAACTTAAGGTATCTAGGTTGACATTTATTAGTTCATCAAATAAAAGCTGAACTTGAGGCTATATACCAGGTAAACCAAAATATATTTTGAGTAGTATTCACCCATCCGAAACATTAGATATCGCTTAGCTAACAGTTCAATTCAAATCTTATGTTCATTTAGACGTAGAATTTTGTATGTAGTCTACATGCAGACTGAGTCTGTATACAAAAATTACGTCTTCCTGTTTAAAGATTTTTACAATAGAAAATTTGTGGATAGCTTGTAGGTTCTTCATAAAAACAAAAATAAAACAACAACAACAAATCATGAACTGTCAGATAGCCTGAATTAACCAGAATAGGAGGGCAGCGAAAGATTAGTTGAATAAGACTATTTTCATGTAGAAAGTCCTAAAAATACCTAGTTCTCTTAGAAAAAGAGGTATTTTTAAGACTATTTTACATAAAACGGGCAATTTCTTTGTCATTATTATTCAACGGATAATGTCAGATTAATAAGAGGTCAGGAATTGGGTGTGAGTGTAGAAAACCTACCTTTGTAATGGAGAAATCCAATCTGACAATAAAGATAACGGTAACAAATAAGATATAGAAAGCAGCAACACATAATAAAGGTTCTTGAAGAAGTTGAATTTTCTTGAACTTATAATGAACCTAAGAGATAGAAAGTAACAGTACAGAGAACAGTAAAAAATCAAATAAAAACAATAATTGTTAGAAGGTATTCAAGGATCTCACACAAATTCGAACAGTGATTTCTTTTAGGAACCGTTTCCAAAATTCGCTTCAGAACTTCGCTTCATTGATATCAATTTTAATCTCGGAAGAAGAGTCATTGTACTTTAAAACTTTTGCTTTGAAAATAGTACGATTTGAAAAACGAGTTCTGTGGACGGTTCCTCAGTGGAAAATCATTTTAAGAAAAAATGAAGATATGATGGTTAAACCACCTGACACTAGACTTCCAAGTTTAGCCTCTGATAAATAAACCCTTAAGAATCCAATGCGATGACGTTGGATGGTTTTTCTTAGGTAATTTAATTGATTAACAGCATTTCCCTATAACAAACCATCACTTTATGCAAATACAAATAAATAAACTTAAAAAGATACCTCGAAATCTTGAATATGACTCTCAACAGCGTTTTCCTTTGTAAAAATCAATACTGGCCGACCAGCAGTATCTAAATATGTTTTGCGGACTTCTTGCTTGTCTTGCTTGACAGGGTATGGTGTTTTCACCTGGATATCGGTAATACCTTCCGGTAAAACAACTTTCACAACCAACTTGTCAATAACAAAATCATCAAAGACGTGATCCACAAATCTGACTTTCAAGATATATTGGTCACCTTTTGAGTACAGGTACTGATAAGCAGGGACATTATACCCCATATAATATCTTGTTTGCCATCCACCAAATAATGGAAACCTAGGTCGAAGTTCGAGCTCAACAGAGTCGTCTTGAACAAGCATGTTACTAGTTGAAATGTTTCCTATTTCATCACGATAATAGACATCCTTAGCAGAAGCTGGTAGAATAGACTTGAATGATTTGATAGCAGCATGGGTTGGTGTTCTTTGGTAATCGTATCTTGAGAAATGACCCTGGAGCAGAAAAATAAAATAACAATCATTGAATTTAGTGAGTTATATTATTCTGTCACAACATCGTTACCGCAAGCTTATAGACAAATCTTGATGTATGTATCACATGCAATTTTTATGGCTACTTTCAACAAGTGCTTACCTCGTTTTAACTTAATATAAATAATTTGTGATGCATGTAAATGTACCATCATGCATATAAGTAGAATGGAAACCATGGAAATGGAATGGAAACCATTACTACTAAAATGATTGCAATTCTATGTGGCTCTAAACAAAAATAGTCAAATCAATCCTGCTGCCTAGAAACACTTAGTGACCGGATGACTCGAATAAAAAACAAATTCCAAACTAACTGCTACGAATACTTAGAAGGATATTTTTAATTAGGAGATTGGGATTAGGGACTGTCCACAAAATTTGTATGGAAATTTGTATCAATTTTCATACAAAAGGAGTGTTTTGTGCATACTTAGTATGCACAAAAACACTTCTTCTGTGATGAAAGTCATATGATTTGCGATACAAATTTTGTGGACAGTCCCTAGGAAAAAAACATAAATAGGCAAAAGATTAATACACACTAATTTGAACTGAGTATGATAAATTACCTGCAACTCAGCACCTTGGTGAGTAACATGATATGTCTCTTCAAAAGCAATATTTCCCCAATGCGAGACTTCAATCCATCGAGTCATTTCATTAATAGTTAAGAAAGGTGAGTTGTTTTCGAAATGGATCCTCATCTCATGAGTACGGTAGGGTTTTGAGTCTTTGTATGGACCATAACTGATAGAATTCTCATTAGAACTAGAAGGTTTTAATCTGGAATAACTTTCAATTGTTGAGGATGACAGCTTGACAGTTGTTTTCTGTTCTTTTACAACATAAGGAGAATACAATACTGTGTTGCCTTTAAATACAACTAATTGTTTGTCAGATTGTCCAATACTTTCAGGAAATGGCTTCAATACATGGCTAAATACTGATTCTACTGTCAGAGCTGTTGCTTTATTTGCACCCAAAGCAGTAGGAAGAGTTACTTTCAAGAATTTACCACTAAAATAATAAACAAAATATAATCATTTGTGTAATAGCAATCTTGGTATGGAAAGGTGTACAGCTTTATAGTTTCTACTATGATGAAACCATATGGTTTTTCATATTACAATTTACTAATTACAATATCTTCTCAAGGCTATTTTCATTTTTAACAGATTATTTGTCAGCATTGCAATCTTGGTAATTATGGCAAATTCTTACTGCTTAAAAACATCCATAGTGGAATGCCTCTCAGAATATTGGCAGATAAAGCCAGGATTTAACAAAAAGCTGTTTAGTTGATGTCCTCGTAAAATGTAAAAGATTATTTTCCACACACTTATCCATACACGCTATACATTTTTTTTAATGTTTTATGTTTTTATACTCCAGTAAAACATCTATTTCATTATTAAACTATTGTTATAAAAGATCAAATGTTCAGAAAACCATCTATTTTTGTTTAAAACATTATTTCTCTCTCTCTTTTGCCATACACTGATACGAATAAACAAAATAAGTTTGATGTTCACGTTACTATAGTAGGGCTGCAAATAAGCGTCGGTCATCGGACAATGTCCGAGAGGAATGAAGGTTTGTCCGAGACAAACTCGTTTCAGTCTGACATCATGACCAAGAGAAAAATAAATAGTTCCGAGTTTTGAATTCAGTTTATACCTTGCAAACTCCCACAAATACTTCGCCATCAATCATCGCCATCATCATGGACTCGCGCTACTTTTGCACTAAACTATACCATCTTACCCAGCGTTAAGAAAAACATAAAATCAGCTAACCTCGTCTTCAGGATATCTTGCATCCTTAACGAACAAAATGACAGCGAAGGACCTTTGCTGTTTTCTTTCATATTGGAAAGATAAGCTTTCCGTGGGAACCTATGTTATTTTTTGGCATTTTCAGCAAACCATTCAAGGTGTGCAGTGAGTTTGTTGAGGTTTTAGTTCACGTTTCTAACGACATTTCTAACATGCGACCTGACTTTGTTTTAAGTAGCACAAAATCACTGAAAAAGATAAGGTAAGCTTTTTCATGATTGCTAATTTCAGTGGTTGGGGTTTACTTCATATTGGGCACACAACCAAAAAACGAGGTTGCAACGACATCGTCACAACGTAAAGATGTCGTAACAGCAACAAAATGGTCTATTAAAACACCTATATATTGCTCACACTTGCTTCTTTTTTTTTAAGAAAAAAATGCCCGAAAAATGTCCGACTGGATTTCCTTTGTGTCGGACAATATGTCCGACAACTTTGAAATTTTTATTTGCAGCCCTGCTATAGAAACATAATTAATATTTTCAGTTTTAAAAATTAAATGGAGACTAGCGTTGAACAATATTTGTGAAAAAAAGCTCAATATATAACTCGTGTTTTAAAGGTTTTCATTAAAAACAAATTTGCCAGGCAGTTTTTTATGCCAATTGGAGCATATCTAGTCATTCTCTAGAACTTTTTTTTTGACGTTAGTTCTCCTTTAACTCATATCAGGAAGAACAAAGGTTCAGGTATTGTAATGCTAACCTTTTTCCAGAAACAGCTGTCTCTTCAAATTGTAGTTTTGAATCTTCATCTTGAGTTTCCTATAAGCAAAATGAAATAATAACATATTCCCACGAAATATATGAAATTTCCAAGGCTTAATTGGGAAAGTTAATTCCAAAAACTTCGCGGTGATTTTGGTACCGCGAAAGTTTCTTCCCGCAAAAGTTTCATCTCTTAAAGTAAAAGCCATTTTTTTTATATTGATTGATTTTAATTTTCTATGAAATAAAATAAAATTCCGCTTCGTGGATCGAATGTGCCGCGGTAAAGTCCTTTTTTTTTGAGAAAGTTACATAAAATTTAAAACTTATAAGTCAAATAAAAAGCCATGTGTTGGTTCGTTATATGCGGCACTCCTTTTCAGCGGAACTAATGTTATTGTCGATCGGACATCACAAAAATTTTGGTTTAATATGTTTTCGCTTTCGCTTTTGCGAAATATGTTGTCAAAGATAGAAAAACGCAAATTTTTGCAGATTTTAATAAATAACATGTTTACCCTCCTTGTCCCACAAAGTGTTATATATAGTTGGAAAGACATGCCTTAACCTTAAGAAGAAGCTTTTTCAGTTTCTTTAAAGAGCAATTTACTCAAAAGTTACCGAAGGAATGGGTTATGGTCGGTCATAATATCGCTTTTTTTTCTGAAAAACCTTTCTGTTTATGGACTTGGAACAGCTGTCTTTATAAGTCAAAACAGGTGTGGCTTCTAATCAAAATGCTTACAGATCTAAAAAATGTTTCGTAAATTTCCGTAATGAAAGTGTAGACTCAAGTCAATGCAAGTTCTAGCTAATTGCACCTGTAAATATCCACTTCGCATCGGATACAAACAAGAAGATACCTTCAACCTAACGAAATAGCCAAAAATAAGTCCCGCTTAGGAACGGCTAAGGCCAACTGCATGAAAAACGAAAACCCTCCAAGGTGGCCACTATATTTCGCTAAAAAATTCCATGTGTTTCCAGGTAGTACTTTTCAAGCCAGGTATAAATTTTTATTTTCCAGGTACAAAATCTCAGGAGTCGAATATGTAACACAACAAAAATAACAAAAAAATAATGATTTTAGGAATGATCAAAGACAAACAAGACAGTTCAAAACTTTTAAACAAGAAAAAAAATGTTTCCAGATTTTCCAGGTATTTTTCCAGGTACAAAAACTGTTCCAGGTATTTCAAGGACTTTCCAGGTATTCAGGTATAGTATCCACCCTGCCCTCGTTTGCGGCATCTCTTGGCATATTATTCCACATTCGCGGGATCCCTTGTTCGCTTTGTTGACCCTCTGAATGACTGACTTCCTTGTTTGTCTTTAGAAAATAAAACAAAACAGTGAAAATAACTATAAAAAATATTCCTTACTATAACACTAAAGAATGATAAGTGCTCCGAGAGATCTTCTTCAATTGCAAATATGAAATCACGGACTGCAGAGGTGCCCGTATTCTCCAAGGTAATACGAGTTGTTATTTTAGCTACTTGCGATGTCAGATCAACTGAGCGATCAGCATTGTTTATGACAAATTCAGCCTTCAACAGAGGTATAAAAAAACTACTGATGCAAATTATTAAAACCAACATAATTCTTTCCATGTTAGACAAAATTTCAATTATAGTTGTAAGTATGGCATGGATAATTCAAGATTACGGAAGGACTTGGCTTCCTTTATCGTCGCCACTTTCAGTGTTCCTTGCGGCTACGTGTAAATCTTTGTCTCGATTGGACAAAAAATAGGAGAAAATGGGCACGGATTCGTGTATTTCTCATGCCAGTGTACTCGGACTCGCAAAAAGCTCAGACTCGATATACAGTGGAATCTTGATAAGAGGAACCCCGAGGGGAGCGGCAAAAATGGTTCCAGTTAGCGAATGTCCCATTTATCCGAAGTGGCAAGGGAGGCCGACGAACACCAAGGGGCCGGTAAAAATGGTTCAACTTAGCGGGAGTTCCACTTATCCGGGGTTCCACTAATCGGGATTCAACTGTATCTTCATCCCAACTACGCGCTTCTTTTGTTTTATATAAGCACCACCTTTAGAAGCACCAGAAGCAACCTCGATCCCATAGCTTCTTTACCTTTTTAAGCCATGGGATCGAGGTTGGCACCAGAGGCCTTTTGCTTTTTTACATTCTTAAAAAAAAGTGAAAAGCCCTGGGTACGAAGTTGGCATAAAACTTATACATCTAAGGGCTGAGTATGAATATCATCATCTAGCACAACATGTTTGTAGGCAGATAAACCGAGCTTGTTTTGGTTGTAAGTCACAACCCCCTGCTCATGTATTCGAAAACCTGTATTGCGGGCCTTGTCTTAAGAACCTTGAAGGGCTTCCATGTACCGTTGCCACGTCGTATCATTTTGACGCTTTGACATACCCTTGCAGCTATATTTTGTTCCATTTTTTCCTTCTGCAAAGTAACACTTGGCG